>JAOWCC010000365.1:0-32136 GCA_030867875.1 Actinernus sp. WN-2022
GATATGCGCCCATCAAGAACTTATCGCAAAAATAGCTACCATAACAGGTTTAGGAAGTGGGGGACCTTCGAGTTCATAAGCATCTTTGGTGTCATATCCTGAGACTTTCAGGAAAAATTTGGCCATTCTATAGCGCGTCACTGCGCAAGCTGCGCAAGAAACAAACCCGAGAGCGTAGCCACCAAAAAGAAGGTATGCGGGAAAAACCCAAATATGCCTCCCAATATGAAGCCAGCCCCGGTTGACACCATAAGCAATGCCAGATAAACTATAGAGTTTGAATAACGCGTTGACTTCATGACTACTACCAAAGATTGTGAAGTCAATTCTAGCAAGCTAAATTTCTACATGCAAGCAGATTATTCAAATGTCCACGAGCGTCACAACAGGCTGGCAGCATTCTCCTGTGACTCTTTGTTCTCTTTGTTGAACCCAAAACGCCTCGCTTGCGTTACGTAACAATTACGCAATATCTTTTCTTGTGCACAAACTATGCTAGGATTCTCCACTCGCACTTTCGACAATCTACTGCATATTTCCTCTTCCATTCCTTCTGCTTCTCTACCCTGCCTGGTGCCGCAGCACGGTATTCCATAGCTTCAGAGGAAAATTGAAACAGAGCATCTATTTGCTCCACAAATATCTTCGGATCTTCTCTGTATCCTTGATAGATTTGCACAATATCTTCGCCTCTGATATTTATCTCCCCATCTTGTTTAGAAAATTCTGAAATTTCCACATTGCAGGGAAAAGCTGTGAGTCATCATCGTCATCTACAACATTCCCAAACCATACCCCAACTTTCTCAAGTACCAATTTTGCTTCTTCAGATTCTCCAGCGAGATCAATCATCGTGCCTTTAGCCCGCTCGATATACCTCTCTGCTGCACTCCTCCTACTTTCTACCCTCCCTTCATCGCACTCCATCATAACACCTCTATAATATATAGAAATTATTAATTATATAATAATATATTTCTATTAAATTGCATATAATATCTTATCTGATAACCTCAGAATCAAAATATGCGGGGAATATACCATAAATCTTGAATATAAAATATCTACAAAGCAGTAGGATTCTCAGTAATAGATGGGTAAAAATTAATAATTAAGTATTATCAATATTATAATTATAAAAAGATTAACCATAGAGATTTACACACAGGGTTCGCGCAATCTCCGATCGCTAAAAGCCTGAGCAATATGAACAATAGATGACATTAACCTAATGCGGCCATATTATGCCATAAATAAAATCCAGTGCCCTGAGCTCTAATAAGGTCACCAAGGAAAAATGGGTATGTTCCGGTGGGACAGAAGCTTGACTTATTAGTGCGCACAGCAAAATTGCAATGACAAGCTATCATTTTCAGGAAAATTTTGGGGAGGATATTGCCGCATCGTCTATCCTTATTGTTGCCCTTTATGCGTGATGCAAAAAGCCAATCCCTATTTCATCAAATCTAGGAGAAGGATTTCAGGCCATACAGAATTAATTATATGTAAAATAAAAACAATCCGGCTGCTGATTTACCAATAATGCTGGGGTTTTTGTCATTCATATAATCTATAAATATGCTGCCATGTTTACGCGTTTATTTGCTTGTTCCAAAATCTTGCAAATTGCTTTTGGGCAACATAAAAATTTGCAATACATCCAGAATTACTGGAAAATTCAGGGACGCACATATCCGCCTAATAACTTTTTAGCCCGCATCCCAAAGCAAGGTCAATCAGATAGGCCAAGCCCGATAATTTATAATTATCTCCCCAGCTTCAAACAAAATTCTCAAGAAAGCCCAAAAGCATGGGTATTGGCAAGCCTCAGCCTGAGCACTGGTTTTATTATATATAATAGTAACTTAATTCTTTAATAGTTTTAGAATGGCTTCCTTAGGTGGAGGCATGGAGCTAATTTGAGGCGCCTGGCTAAAATTCGACCCATTTTAGGTCACAAAACCATTCTAATATATATTTCTCGATCCAACTTTTGCTACAATACACAAATATGCCAATGGAGAGCCAACACCAGACTGCCGACTACTCATCAACATTATCAGCAAACATCGCTTAAAAATAATTGCTAGCAAATAAATCATGTCTTGTAATATTTGCAGAAATATACTAATTACCCGACATGAGACGCAACTGAGGATACACAAAGGTCTGCACGAAATGCACAGGCCAGGCCAACCAACAGATATGGCTAAATTAACATAAAAATTACTGGCACAAAATAAGCGACACACACCACCTGAGCTATCTTTGTTCGCCTCTTGTCAGAAAAAAATAAAGAAAGAACGCTTATGAAAAACGACTAAACGATGTGTAGACGTCCAAGAATCGTTGTAATCTGATTTGTGGGATTAAATGCTCATCAATAACAGTATAGATATGAGCCGAAATGCCTCCATCGGTGAAAATAATCAAGAGCGTATACTGGCGGCAGCTGACTCTTTTTTAGCTACACGCATATAAAGCCATCAGCAGCAATTGCTGCCAAAGCTGTGGGATTCCTTACCACTCCAACACATACTTATTAGCACCGTAATTTTTCTATCAAAAATACTGCCAGACAATGCACGCAAAGCGTAAGTGACTAGCTTTGTACCTCTCTCCCTAACCTCAGCCGATACATTACGCACATCTATTTGATACAATTCGATAAATCCCACTAAATTGTTAATCTGTCAACAAAGGACTGGTTGCGGAGGCAGGATTCGAACCTACGACCTTCAGGTTATGAGCCTGACGAGCTACCGGACTGCTCCACCCCGCACCAACTAGGATCTACTAATTCTCCCGTGTATTTTTGCGTCACTTTGAGTCACATCTTTCTTATCGGGCAATTATTTAACTGTTGTACACGAGACTTAGCATCTACTCGCATTTTACTGGCAAATAAGCCAGTTCCAGCAGGCACTAGTCTGCCAACAATAACGTTTTCTTTCAGCCCTCTAAGTCTATCTATTTTGCCAGCAGTGGCGGCCTCTGTCAACACCTTAGTGGTTTCCTGGAAAGATGCAGCTGATATAAAAGAGGTTGTTTGCAAGCTTGCTTTGGTTATGCCCTGCAAAACAGGAGTCACTTTTACTGTCCGTTTACCCTCCCGCTTAAGTTGTATATTAATAGCCCGCAGCTCCTCCAGACTAACCTGCTCGCCAGCAAGCAAGGTGCAGTCACCGGGATCTGTCACTTCGCCCTTCTGCAGCATCTGCTTCAGCACAACTTCGATATGCTTATTATTTATACTCACCCCTTGCAACTTATAAACCCCTGTATCTCGGTCAGCATATAATCAGCAAGCGCCTCAATGCCAAGCACACGCAATATATCATGTGCATCGGGATCTCCATCCATCAATAAATCGCCTCTTTTCACCAAGTCACCCTCATTAACAGTAATGTGCCTACCCCTAGGAACCATATATAAAACGGTCTTTTTCAGAATCCTCGGTTGATCTAATCAATAAACGCCGCTTGGATTTATAGCTTCTGCCAAACTCAACCTTGCCATCGATTTCGCTTATAATCGAGTGGTCTTTCGGGCAGCGAGCTTCAAACAGCTCTGCGACACGAGGCAAACCACCAGTGATATCCTTGGTTTTAGTAGATTCTTTGGGGATACGTGCTAGAATATCGCCCGCTTTCACCTGCTGATCATCCTGAAGAGCGCTCAAAATAGCACCAACGGGCAGGAAATATCGAGCCTCGAGTCCATTCTCTAAAATAATCGGCTTGTCATCCTCGTCAAGCAATACGAAACGTGGATGCAAATCAGCAACCCTGGTTTTTGTTTTCCAATCAACCACCACTCTGCTTGCTATACCGGTTTTGTCATCCACCACTTCGCTCACTGAAATGCCCTCTAGCAAATCTCGGCATGCAACCCTGCCGTCAGCCCCCACGATAATTGGCACGGTATGGAGATCCCAATCCGCCACTGTTTTGCCCTTGCTCACGCTATCGTCATCCTGAACATATAGCTTAGCCCCATAAGGAACACTATAACGGGCTTTCTCTATTTTATTGGCATCTAAGAAAATTATCTCGCATGCACGACTCATCAGCACGCTCGCATCATCGCTATTTCTAACAATATGGCCATTTATAATCTTGACCGTGGAGTCAATCGGGGCCTCAATATGGGATATATCAACTTTTCTAGTCGCCGCACCACCAATATGGAACGTACGCATTGTGAGCTGAGTGCCAGGCTCCCCGATAGACTGCGCTGCCATCACACAACTGCCTCACCGATAGCAACTAGCATACCAGTAGCCAAATCGCGACCGTAGCATTTTGCGCATATGCCAAATTCTGTTTTACAGGTAATAACGGAGCGCATTTTAACTGCGTCAACGCCTGCAGTTTCAACTTTGTGCATCCTATCCTCATCAATGAGCTCACCAGCAGCAATAACTAATTGATTAGTAACAGGATCATGGATATCAACTGCGGGCACCCTGCCTAAATCAGCTCTGCCAAATTATTCTCATTTTGACTATCAGCAGTAGCAGGGCGCATAACCAAGCCATCAGACGTGGTGCAATCATGTTCGGTCACAACGCAATCCTGCGCCACATCAACCAAACGCCTGGTCAAATAACCCGAATTAGCGGTCTTTAACGCTGTATCAGACAGACCTTTTCTTGCGCCCGTGAGTAGAGCTAAAATATTCAGATACAGTAAGACCTCCCTTAAAATTAGAAATAATGGGGGTTACTATAATTTCACCCGAAGGCTTAGACATCAGCCCCCTCATCCCCGCTAGCTGCTTAATCTGCGCCGGAGAGCCTCTGGCCCCAGACTGTGCCATCATATAGATGGAATTCATCTCTGAAACTAGGACGCCGCTATCCTCATCTTCGTCTCCTGCTGCTTAATCTCGCCAGAAATACATTTCATCATGTCGGTGGCAACTCTATCTGCACATCTAGACCAGGAATCGATTGTCTTATTATACTTTTCATGAGAGGTGATTAGCCCTTCTTGATACTGCGTCTCAAATTCCTGCACTTTCCTGCTCTGCTGCCTTCACATGCGCCCCTTTAGTGGTAGGCACCACCATATCATCCTTACCAAAGGAAATGCCGGACTTAGTCGCATACTTAAAACCTAAGCGCATCAGCTGATCCGCAAATGTCGCTGTTTCTTTTTGACCGCAACACCTATAAACAAAATCAACAATGTCAGTAATCTCCTTGACAGTTAACACCCGATTCACCAGATTAAAGTTTATGCTGGAATGTTTTGGAAAAATATCGTATAGTATAATGCGTCCTGGAGTGGTCTCGTACCTTAGATTCTCGTAGCTACCGTCTGCATCAGTCTTCCTAATACGATATATAATAGACTCATGAAGCTCAATTATCTCCGAACTTAATGCATGATAAATCTCCGCTATATTAGCAAAAATTTTCTTCTTGTGATCACCAGAATCCTCAAGTGTTAAATAATAAATACCAAGCACAATATCCTTTGAGGCACTATAACAGGCTTGCCATTAGCAGGGCTCAATATATTGTTGATAGATAGCATCAGCATTCTCGCCTCAACTTGCGCCTCCAAAGACAAAGGAACGTGCACTGCCATCTGATCTCCATCAAAATCTGCATTAAAAAGCAGCACAAACAAGTGGATGAAGCCGGATTGCTTTATCTTCAATCAAAATTGGCTCAAACGCCTGGATGCAAGTCTATGCAGAGTTGGAGCCCGGTTAAGCAATATCGGATGCTGATATGTCACTTCCTCTAAAATACCCCACACTTCCGGGGATTTCTCCTCAACCATGCGCTTGGCAGCCTTGATGGTCGGCACAATTCCATACATCTCAAGCTTGGCGTAAATAAAAGGTTTAAACAGCTCCAACGCCATCTTTTTCGGCAGGCCACACTGATGAAGCTTTAAATTAGGGCCAGCAACAATCACAGAACGCGCCGAATAATCAACACGCTTACCCAGAAGATTCTGGCGGAAGCGACCCTGCTTGCCCTTCAGCATATCGCTCAGTGACTTATAAGGCCGTTTGTTAGAATTCCTGACTGCCTTGCTCCGTTTGCCATTATCAAAAAGAGTATCTACTGCTTCCTGCAGCATTCTTTTTTCATTGCGGATTATGATGTCCGGCGCACCAAGCTGCATCAAACGTCTCAGCCGGTTATTTCTATTAATCACACGGCGATATAACTCGTTCAAATCAGAGGCCGCAAAACGCCCCCCATCCAGCATCACCAAGGCCTGAGATCCGCACAGATCACTGGTATGGCAGTCATGGACCATCCATTCCGGCTTGTCCCCGAGTAATAAAATCTTCAGTAACCCTCAGCCTCCTGATGATCTTCTTCCGCTTCAGTTCAGGGATAGACAGATCCAGCTGCGCACGCAGCTCCTGCTTCATCTTATGCAGATCAACCTCGCGCAAAAGATATTGTATGGCTTCTGCCCCGATCATTGCGGTAAATCCATCCTCCCCATATTCAAGCCTCGCTTTGAATATTGGGTCTCTGTCAGCAGCTCCCTCTTTGAGAAAGGTGAAACCCCGGATCAATCACTATGTATGCCTCAAAATACAGCACAGTTTCAAGGCTCTTCATGGGCATATCAAGCAAAGATCCAATCCTAGATGGCAAAGACTTCAAAAACCATACATGCGCAACCGGCGCGACAAAGCTCAATATGGCCCATCCTTTCCCGCCTAACTTTAGAAGTAGTGACCTCCACTCCACATTTTTCACAAACTATACCGCGATATTTCATACGCTTATAACGACCACAAGAACACTCATAATCCTTCACAGGACCAAATATTCGCGCACAAAATAGACCATCTTTTTCCGGCTTAAAACTGCGGTAATTTATGGTCTCAGATTTCTTAATCTCTCCATAAGAAGTAGATCGGATTTTCTCGGTGACTAGCGATGGCTATCTTAACGGCATCAAAAGATTGCACGGAAGATACACTCTTTGCTAGATTCCTATAATAACTCATAATTCAAAACCAATTGTTACTGAGAAGTATTGTCCGCACTGGAATCAAAGGTAATAAAACTGATATCCAACCCAAGCGCACGCAACTCTTTCGCTATGACATTAAAAGATTCAGGCACGCCGCATTCTAAGCTGTTCTCCCCTCTGACTATAGATTCATAAATTTTAACTCGACCCTCAATATCATCAGACTTAACAGTCAGCATTTCTTGCAGGGTATAAGCAGCCCCATAAGCTTGTAAAGCCCAACATTCCATTTCACCAAAACGCTGCCGCCAAAATGCGCCTTCCCGCCCAGTGGCTGCTGCGTCACTAAGCTATATGGCCCTACAGAGCGAGCGTGCATTTTGTTATCCACAAGATGGTGCAGCTTCAGCATATAAACGTAGCCTATGGTAACCTTTCTATCAAATACCTCGCCCGTCATGCCATTGATTAAAGTACATTGAGTCACGCCATCCAAATCAGCGAGCTTCAGCATTTCTTCAATTCTCTTTTCTCCTGCGCTTTCAAACACCGGCAAAGCCACCGGAACGCCGCCGCCCAAGCCCTCAGCGAGCTTCTTTATGCCGTCGTCGTCCAGCGAACTAACAACCTCAGGATTATTTTTATATAAATCAAATAGCAGACTTCTTAACGCTTTTATTGATCGAGAGTTACCATTGTTAATCTCGCTGAGCATATTCGGATTTTTTTTTCCTATGTTAACGCACGCCCAGCCTAGATGGGCCTCTAATATCTGTCCAACATTCATTCTCGAAGGAAGGCCGAGCGGACTTACTATAACCTCAACCGGAGTGCCATCTGGCAGATGAGGCATATCCTCTGCAGGCGCTATCCTAGAAACCACGCCCTTATTGCCATGCCGGCCGGCCACCTTATCCCAGAAGATAGCTTATGTTTGGACGCAACATATACCCTTACTACTTTCAGAGCGCCACTGGCCAGATCATCGCCTGCAAAAAGCCTATCAATCCGTGCCTTTAATCTCTCATCAAGTCTCTTTTTCATGCTCTCGATATTTTCCTTCAAGGAGCAGACTTTCTGATTAACCGCCTCATCTTCTACTTTTAATTCCCAAAGCCGATTGTTGCCCATAGAGCTAAGCAAATCATCGCTTATGGCTTGGTTAGCCTTGATGCCGGCAGGTGCGCTCATCAAAAAATTGCCAAGTAAACTTTCTTTTAGTTTTTTATAAATGTAATTTTCTATGATATTTAGTTCATTATCGTGCGCCTTTTTCAAAGCTGTAATTTCCTGTCTTTCGATGGCTACCGTTCTCTGATCTCGCTCAATTCCTCTTCTAGAAAAAATTTGAATATCAACCACAGTCCCCGCCACATCCGGGGGAACGCACAAGGAAGAATCCCTCACATCAGTTGCTTTCTCACCAAATATCGCTTTCAGCAGTTTTTCTTCAGGGGTTATAAAAGATTCACTCTTAGGGGTCACTTTGCCAACTAGTATGTCACCCGGCCTAACCTCAGCACCTATATGAACAACTCCCGCCTCATCAAGATGAATCAGGCCAGATTCGCTCACATTTGGTATATCCCTGGTAATTTCTTCGGGGCCCAAACGGGTATCACGCGCAATGCACTCAAATTCCTCTATATGGATAGAAGTAAATACATCCTTTCTTACTATAGCCTTCGAAATTATGATCGAATCTTCAAAATTATAGCCCTCCCCCGACATAACGGCCACCAAGACATTTCTGCCCAACGCCAACTCACCACCATGGGTGGCAAATCCATCAGCAATCACGCTGCCTTTGGCAATGTATTCACCAACGCCTACCAAAGGCTTCTGGTTAATACAAGTGTTATAATTAGAGCGCTGAAACCCTGCAAGCTCATACACATCAACACCTAAATCGCCTTCTTCCTCGCTGTATACCATAATTCTGCTGCTATCAACCCAGCTAACCACCCCTCCTCTTTTAGCTATGCATATTGCACCTGAATCTTTAGCCACAGAAAACTCCATGCCTGTGCCCACAAAAGGACGCTCGGCACGGATGAGCGGGCACAGCCTGCCTCTGCATATTTGAGCCCATCAAGGCACGGTTTGCATCATTGTTTTCCAAATAAGGTATCAGAGAGGCAGCCACAGAAACAACTTGCTTAGGCGACACATCCACGTAATGCACCTCCTTGGCATCCACCAAACAGAAATCACCATCCTGCGACAATGTATCATGCCATCATAAATCTTATGGTTTTTACCTAACTTTATATTTGGCTGAGCTATATTATATTCGCGCTCTTTCTCCGCAGATAAAAATTCTATCTTTTTAGCTACCACACCATCTTCAACCTTGTAATAAGGGTTTCTATAAAACCATAACGATTCACCCTGCATAAAGCGCCAAACTATTAATCAGTCCAATATTCTGACCTTCAGGAGTCTCAATAGGACAAATCTTACCATAATGTGTTGGGTGGACATCACGCACCTCAAAACCGCTCTCTCTCTGGTGAGGCCGCCAGGACCAAGAGCTGAAAGGCGACGCTTGTGTGTCACTTCAGAAAGAGGATTGGTCTGGTCCATAAACTGACACAGCTGCGAAGAATTAAAAAATTCCTTGCATGCAGATTGCAACAGCTTGGGATTAATCAAGTCGCTGGGCATTGCCGAATCCAAATCAACAGTCGCTATTCTTTCAATCGCAGCTTTAACCAATCTGGACATGCCAAAACGAAATTGATTGGCCAGCAACTCGCCGCACGCACGCACCCTTCTATTAGCAAGATGATCAATGTCATCAACCGATCCATTGCCTTGCTTGATCGCTATTAGCTCACGCAAAGTCGCCAAAATATCCTCTGTCGTTAAAATTGACTTATTCAAATCAATAGACAAACCTAAGCGAGAATTCAGCTTAACGCGCCCGACATCACTAAGATCATAGCGTTCAGCATCAAAGAAAAAACTCCGTAGTGATAGCTCCGCTGTGCTTGCATTAGCAGGCTCCCCCGGACGCATCACCTTGTATATCTCCAGCAACGCATCTTCTTTAGAAGAATTTTTATCTAGGAGAACGCTGTTAATAACGCAAGCCGCGGGATCATTCCTTTCAACAGCAATCACCTTAATCTCCTGTATGCCAAAAGCTTCAATGCAAGTCATGGTCTTTTCGGTGATCTCTTCTGCAATATCAATAATCTTTTTGTCTGTATCGCTATCTACCAAAGTCTCCCCAGCAAAAAAGCCTAAAATAGTCTCGGGCTCAACCACATAGCGTTTCAGCCCCTTTGTAGCCGCTCTATCCAGCAACTTATGAGTTAGCCTCAGCCCTTTTTTTATAACTATTTTGCCGGTATCAGCATCTACTAAATCATAGCTCAGCTTTTTATCTAAGAAATGCTCCTCACAAAAATCTGTTGCCCAACCCTCATTTACCCTGCTAAAAGTTAGAGGTTTATAAAATAGATCGATAATTTCCTCAGTCTTAAAGCCCAAAGCAAACAAAAGGGTGCTGACCAAAATTCTCTTCTTTCTATCAATTCTAAAATATAGCAAATCTCTGGCATCAAACTCAAAGTCTAGCCAAGAACCCCGATAAGGAATCACCCTCGCAAAATAGAGAAACTTACCAGAGCTATGCGTCTTTCCCTTGTCATGATCAAAAAATACTCCGGGAGAACGATGCAACTGTGACACAACCACATGCTCAGCGCCATTGAGCACAAAAGAGCACTTGTCTGCCGTCATCGCAGGTATATCCCCCACATAAATCTCCTGCTCTTTTATGCTGCCTATTTCTTTTTGTGCAGGGTCTTTTTTTTGCTTTGTGTCACTATCATCCGCATCATTCTTCCAAACTATAATACGAAATGTTATATATAATGGAATAGTATAGGTAATACCTCTTTTGATACACTCATAATAATCATATCTAGGGCTGCCGGGTCTATAATCGATAAATTCTAAAGTAGCAGAATAAGCGCGGTCACTCACAGGAAAAATTGAGGAAAAAATCCCATATAGACTATGAACTGAAAAATCTTTTGCCGAAGAATACAAAAAAGACTGATATGAGGCTTTTTGCACCTCCAACATATTTGGAAAATCTTGTACATCAATCGCTTTAGCGCCTATAGCAGCCCTTGGCGGCAGCGCAAGGCTTGCAGCAAAGCACTTTACTGCGTTGTCAGTCATAAAGGCTCCTTTTTTCTCTTGCTAAAAACAAATATAAAGCGGCATCTACTCAACTTTTACAGACGCTCCCGCCTTTTCTAGCTCTGCCTTCATCTTATCTGCCTCTTCTTTCTTAACAGCAGCTTTAATTAATTTAGGAGCAGACTCAACCAGCTCCTTGGCTTCCTGTAGCTTTAAAGCAAGGATAGTGCGAACAGCCTTAATTACAGCAATCTTATTGCCACCAACAGATTCCAGGGTGACATTAAATTCTGTTTTTTCCTCGGTTTTTTCCGCCGATTCCGAGCCACTTGCAGCAGGAGGCGCAGCAGCCATCATAGCAGTAGAGATGCCAAAGGTATCTTCAAGTTTCTTGGCTAAATCCGCCGCTTCGAGCAGAGTTAAAGATTTAATACAATCAAATGCTTTATCTATATTATCACTAGACATAAGAATCTCCCTAAATTTTTAAGAATTCGGTTTATTGCTATAAGCAGAAAGTAAAAAAGTTAATTTTTTGCCCGGACCTCGGATAGTATTATTAAGTCTAGCTGCCGGCGCCCTTAAAAGCATGATTATCTTGGCATGTAGCTCAGGCAAGGATGGTAAATTAGCTATACGAGTAACCTCTGTCTCTGCCAAATATTTTGAATTAAAGCCTGCGCCCAAAATAGAAAGCTTTTTGTTATTCTTGGCAAAATTGTTAACCACTTTGGCAGCACTAGTTATATCTGCAGAAAAAATCAAAGCAACCGCACCACAAAATTTATCTTGTAGAAAATCAAAACTACCGCCCTCTACGGCAATCCTTGCAAGAGTATTCTTCGCAAAAAGCAAACTTGCGCTATTTGCTCGTAATTCCCTGCGTAGCTCCACTACATCGGCAGCATTCATGCAGCTATTCTGGATCAAAATCACCACGCTGCTACCCGAAAACATCTCTTCAAGCCGTTTTATATAGAATTCCTTCCTGCCCTTAAACACAAAATCCTCATCGCAACAAATTACTATAATCTAGCCTATAAGAACGCCCCATGGTTGAGCTAATATAAACACTTTTTACATACTGCTTCTTAAAATCACTAGGCTTAAGCTGCATAACCGCGGAAAGCAAGGCAGCCAAATTTTTTACTAGATTCTCCGCTGGAAAACTAACGTTGCCTAGCTTGGCGTGGACAGTGCCAAATTTATCTGCTCTAAACTGCACCTGTCCACCCTTAAAATTCTTTACACATTGCGCAATATCTTCGCTAACTGTACCAGACTTCACACTCGGCATTAAGCCTTTAGGGCCCAGGGCCTTGGCGATCTTGGTCAATTTGGGTAACGCGCTAGGCACACACAAACAAACATCAAAATCTATCCGTCCGGATGAAACCTCGGATATTAGGTCATCAAGCCCCACAATGTCAGCGCCGGCGCTCTTAGCCTGCTTTGCATCATCCCCTTCTGCAAAAACTGCAATTTTTATCTTCTTTCCAGTGCCACAGGGCAGCTGCACCAAACCTCTGACAGGGCTTGTTGAATCAGTATCGGTCATAATGTCCACGTCAACAGACTCAACAAACTTAGCAGGTGCAGATTCTACGACAAGCTTAAAAGCCTCCTCTGGAGAATAATATTTTTTGTCTTCCGCTACCATAATACAACCTTAAATTCTAATCCACAACATCAATACCAATAGATCTCGCAGTTCCTATCAGCATCTTAAGAGCAGCCTCAACATCATAACAATTTAAATCATCCATCTTTTTCGTAGCTATTTCAACAAGATCCTTTCTAGATATTATTTTTACAATCGTTTTGCCTGGCTCGCTAGAGCCTTTCTGTAAAGATATAGCCTGTAATATAAGCTTAGCTGCGGAAGGCTTTTTTACGACAAACTTAAAGGATTTGTCAGAGAAAACAACTAATTTAACTTGCAGCTCCAAACTAGGATCCATCGATTTTGTCCTAGCGTTAAAATCTTTACAAAAATCCATTATGTTAATCCCACGCTGCCCAAGAGTAGAGCCCACAGGAGGGGCAGGAGTGGCCTTACCAGGTAACAAACGTAGTTTCACTCTGCCAACTGCTTGTTTAGCCATAAAACAACCATAAATTAATTACTGTCTTCATCCTGCTTTTCCACCTCATCGTCTCTAAGCTCAACCGGAGTAATGCGACCAAATATTGTAACCCCAACCTTGATCTTATTCTTTGCCTCATCAACTTCTTGCACCGTGCCAACAAAAGAGTCAAAAGGTCCCCCTATAACTCTCACAGTCTCACCTACAACATACCTTGGTGATCTTAGTTTGCTATCCTTAGCAGCCTCTGCCTGCTTTAAAATATTCTCAACTTCCTGGTTTGATACAGATTGTGGGCTATCAACTCCTAAAAATCCTATAACATTTTTGACTTGTCTAATATATGACCAGATCTCCCTATTCATATCCATAAAAATCAATACATAACCCGGAAATAAATTCCTCTGCTTCTTTTGCTTCTTACCTCTTTTCACTTCCGTAGCAACTTCAGAGGGGATTAAAAAATTTTCAAAGCAACGCTCGGCAGATTCTGCAGCAGCAAACCTTTTAATTGAATCCACTACTGCTTTCTCACGCCCTGCAACAACGCGTAATATATACCATTTAAATTCACTTTCCATTACCCAAAACCAAGCGCATTAGCTTAAAAGACAAAAAATCTGCCAGTATAAAAAATAGCATAAATAATACCAGCATAACTAAAGTAGACACCGCATAACGTAAAACTTCTTCCCTCCTCGGACATTTTATTGCCTTAATCTCCTTCCGAATTTCATCAACAAACTTCAACGCACCAAACATACATCTTAACTTAAGCTACATTAATAATCAACAGGAGCGGCAGGAATCGAACCTACGACCTCTGGTTTTGGAGACCAGCGCTCTACCAATTGAGCTACGCTCCTCACTCCACGATTTTGCTCACGACGCCTGCGCCGACAGTTTTACCGCCCTCACGGATGGCGAAGCGAAGGCCGACATCCATTGCAATAGGGGCGATAAGCTCGATGGTCATACGGACATTGTCGCCCGGCATGACCATTTCAACATTTTCAGGCAAAGAAACCACCGCGGTAACATCGGTGGTACGAAAATAGCATTGCGGCCGATAGCCATTGAAAAACGGGGTATGGCGGCCGCCTTCTTCTTTGGTGAGCACGTAAACTTCGCACTCAAATTTAGTATGCGGTGTGATGCTTTTAGGCTTAGCCAGCACCTGGCCACGCTCGACATCCTCACGCCCGACACCGCGCAAAAGCAGGCCTGCATTATCGCCAGCCTGGCCTTGATCAAGTGTTTTGCGGAACATCTCAACTCCAGTGCAGGTGGTTGAGGCAGTTGGACGCAGCCCAACAATCTCCACCTGTTCACCAACCTTAATCACGCCCTTTTCTATGCGGCCAGTAGCAACAGTTCCGCGGCCAGAAATAGTAAAAACATCCTCAACGGACATCAGGAAATCGCCATCTACGGGTCTCTCGGGATCTGGAAAAGCATCCAAGGCCTCAACCAAGCGGAGCACAGCATCCCGGCCGATTTCAGGCTTCTTATCATTGAGAGCGCAGAGCGCAGAGCCCCTGATTACGGCAATATTATCTCCATCAAACCCATTTTTCGACAGCTCCTCGCGTATCTCCATCTCAACCAAATCAAGCAATTCCTCATCATCCACTTCATCAACTTTATTCATAAATACCGCCATATTAGGCACATTAACCTGCCGTGCAAGCAATATGTGCTCTCTGGTCTGCGGCATTGGCCCATCGGTGGCCGCGACAACCAAAATCGCGCCGTCCATCTGCGCCGCACCAGTGATCATATTCTTAATATAATCGGCGTGTCCAGGGCAATCAATGTGAGCATAATGGCGCTTCTCGGTCTGATATTCAACGTGCGCTGTGTTGATGGTTATGCCGCGTGCCCTCTCTTCGGGAGCGCTATCTATGTCTGCATATTGGCGAAATTCCACGCCGCCTCCCTCAGATAAAATCTTTGTTATCGCAGCAGTCAGCGTCGTCTTTCCATGATCAACATGCCCAATCGTCCCAACATTCATGTGCGGCCTGTCTCTCTTAAAAACCTCCTTCGCCATCCTTCGCTCCCTAGAAAATAATAGTTAGTATAATAATAACAAAAAATGTTAGCAGCAAAATTACAAAATATCAACAACTAAATCAACAAATAAAGAGCGGGTGATGGGAATCGAACCCACGCCATCAGCTTGGAAGGCTGGAGCTCTACCATTGAGCTACACCCGCTAAATAAAAATGATGGCAGGGCAACTTTTGTCTTATCCCGCCCCCTTTGTGCAAATAAAATATCAGCCTAATTTTGCTAACCCAATTTGCGAATCTTTTTATGTTGGCCCAATTTTGGGCAAGTTGTCAAGTAACAAAGATTATTTAAAAATCTTGACTAATCTACTTAGGCTAAAATGACATACCGATTTCACTGCCAAAAAACATGGGGTCATTAGCAACGATCTACTGCAAGCTTAATTATACCGAATCTATAGTCTGCAAATATATCCAAGTTTATAATATTTAACACAAATTTATAAAAAACATCTTTTTGCCCAAAATCTACCTCTATCAATGTTTCTTCGACAGCAAAATATATAAATCCTTAAACAAAATAATTTCAATGCCATGAAAACTCACAAATAAGGCAGCAAGGCCCATCAAAGAAGAATCGGGTGGGCCTCAACTTGATATCTGAACCAACCGACTATCCATAAGAAGACTATCTGCAAGGTGCTGAGAAGATATTCCAATCAGACTCATTATCCTTACCAGCTTCAAAGAAGGATTCATTCAGTTCACCAGAGGGCAAATCTGTATCATCCCCGAATCCTGAATCATTTGAATCATTTTGAAAACATTTGAAACATTTCTTTTATAGCCAATTCTCTCTAAGTTGCTGGATCTTTTGTCGCCTTTAGGCTCAACCAATTTTCTTGGAAGACTTGGATCTAGGGATATTAAACACTGATAAAATTTGCCCTCAAGATCTGGGGTCTCCTTGAGATAATGCCCTAGTCTTTCAAAAATAAACTCCCGCCAATCATCACAGCGATACATTGGAGAAGAAGGATCCACGCGCCATAAATCTTTAATAAATGCAACAAATGCTGTTTTCTTTAGATAATGCCGATCCTTCCTCAGGATAAGATTTAATATCTTTATCAGCAGCAGGAGCATAAGCAATATCAGCGTATTTTAATTTAATAGTTTTAAGCAAAAAGAGGCCTCTACGCGCTAGATCAAAATCTTCTAGGGGATGAAAATATATATCCTCACCATGGCCCGAAATCCTAAGGTACATAACATTCCTATTTTAAATGAAAAATTAGATGCTGATTAAATCAGCTGGAAAACGTTGCCCCTGTAACAACCAAAAGTATCGAGAATACTAAAAATATTAATTGATTATTGCAGGGGCTATGCACCCAGGATGTTTTGGACTCTTGGAAAATAGGATTTGCAGATACAAT
The DNA here is from genome assembly GCA_030867875.1 of Actinernus sp. WN-2022. Classification (NCBI taxonomy): domain Eukaryota; kingdom Metazoa; phylum Cnidaria; class Anthozoa; order Actiniaria; family Actinernidae; genus Actinernus; species Actinernus sp. WN-2022. The sequence goes on from JAOWCC010000365.1 coordinate 16,659, forward strand.
GACTGCGCTTTTTGTTTATCTTCTTGTGCCAATTTTTCAAACTCAAGCTTGACATTTATAAAAACGCAGTGTGATAAGTATATAAATTAAATTATAGCAGATTTATACTGGCTAGTGCAAGCCTATACATAAAATGTATTTAATATAATATATTAAACAAATCTTTAAATTAAAATTATATATGGAATACTCTTTGTTAAATCTTAAGAAAGTATTATCATGCGACAAATCTAGGAGATTAGATGATGCCCTTGGTGGAACATAAATTGGCAAGTCATAAATATTAATCCTTAAAAAACAAACCTACCCAAGTCATAGACAAGAAAAGTAAATTCTTTAAGCAGACAAATGCCGCAGAAAGTTGCTAGAAATATGTCCAAATGAGCTATATCGAGACAGCGCAGCAAGCGGTTAAAGTTGTGATGATAACAACTTAATAAAATTGGCATATATCTGTCTTAAAATTGGCAGCCTAAAATCCTGATCTAGCCTTTTAGCTGCTTTTTTGCGTTCAAGAAAAATTTTATTAATTCTGCTGACAAAATCTTTATCGATAAACTCTAGATTAAATTCAAAGTTAACGTAAAAACTACGATTATCAAAATTAGCAGACCCCGCCATGCACCAATCATCATCTATGATCATAATTTTGCTATGATCAAAAGGTTCTGGCGACAAAAAAATCTCGATGCCGCATGCAAGATATTTCTCAAAATCAGCCGACATAGAAACATCAACAAAATGATTGTCACTCTTGGCTGGAATAAGCAGCTCAACTTTCACTCCGCGCATCGCCGCAACTAGCAAAGCATCGCGGATTGGCCTGGGAGGAAAAAAATAGGGCGTCCAGATTACTACTCTTTTTTGCGCCTGATGCAAAGCAAATATAGCGGCATATAAAATACCATTATAATAACGATATGCGCCCCTAAAAGTTGCACGACAAAAACGCAGCTCACTAGCGCCATCTTCATTCGGATTCTCAAGATGCTGATGCTGATCAATAATTTCTTTAGTTGCAACATGCCAAAGATGGCAAAAAAAGGCACCAATATCTTGGACAACTTCTCCGGTAATTTTCACGTTCATATTGCGCGCGTAATCTTTTGCTGCACAATTACCCTTAATAACCTTATCCCTTATGTTCATAGAGCCTACAAAGGCTATCTTGCCATCTACACAAAGTATTTTTGTATGGCTACGGACATTTAGAGAAGGCACCGCAGAAAACAATCTTGAGTTTATTAAAAATTTAATATAATTGATCCCAGATTTTTCAAGATGCCTTTCTATCTGCGAAGCAGGCCAAGCTTGGGAGCCAATGGTATCTATTAGTAAATAGACCGAAACTCCACGTTTCTGCATCCTTTCCAGCGCCTCAATAAAATCTTCAGCGATTTTGCCAGAAAAAATATAAGTGCAGAGCAGGATCTCTGATTCAGCGCCATCAATAGCTTGCAACATATCGGGAATGCAGTCTGCATCCTCAAAAATCTCAGCCTGGTAGCCACCAGAAAATGAGCCCAAGCCGAGATTGTAGCCAAGCTGCATAGCGCCTTGCCATCTCTCGGGGAAAGCCCCTTCTGCCTGTCTGGCCAGGCAGGCCACTCTGCTTGCGTGCTTTATTTTCCTATCGACAAAAAACCTGGGCGATATATCTAAAAAAGCATAAAAAATGGACCCAAAAAATGGTACAAACCAAATTGCAGCAACCCAGCCTATAGCGCTAAATATCCAGCCCCTTGATGCCAAGAGGCGCAATGTTACAAGCGCGGCAAGGCTAATATGGGCTACTGCAAAATAACTCAACATATCTTCCTATATTCCTAATATATAGCCAATATTATAAACATAAGCTATAATTCTTGCAACCTCCTTAAAAAGGACCAGCCCAATCTCAAAATTAGATAATTAAGCTATTGAGCGAGAAATCTAAAGCCTGGAAATGGAAAAATTTCTTATGAAAGAAAGAGAAACTGAAAACCGAGTGTTGGGCTATATCCTATAGCAAATATGTCGCCTACGACAATCTCAAAATAATGATATCCAGCAATGGCGCCTTCTGGCGCTCTATATGCAGTATCATCCTTTGGCGGCAATACCATATTTAGATCTATATTGATATTACTTAAAATGTTCTCTAGATCCTCATTCTCTATGAATACATCCTGATTGATATTATCCATATTAATATTAGCTAAAATATTGGTCATATTACCTCCTATACATAACAATACTTGCCGATCTTCTTACACAAGCAACAGATAGCCTAAGTAACAATATAACCAAGGCTAACCCTGGGTTATATAATAAAGTTTAAATAATTAACCACTAATATTATATTAAGGTTTATTTAACAACTTAAGCTATACTAGAATTAGTAAAATAAAACTTATAGTTGTATCTGAAAAAAACCTAAATAGAGATATGTGAAATTCGCGCTTCAATAATATGACGAAAATGCCTAATCAAACCCTGAATAGGCCAAGCGGCGGCATCACCAAAAGCACAAATAGTATACCCCTCGATCCGCGAAGATATATCCAGCAGCTCATCGATCTCTTCGGGTCTGGCATCGCCAGAAACTAGCCTCTTCATCACGCGCCACATCCAGCCAACGCCCTCACGACAAGGGGTACACTGACCGCAAGACTCATGTTTATAAAAATGAGATATTCTCTCGATAGCCGCAATAATGTCAGTGGATTTATTCATCACAATCACAGCGCCTGTGCCCAGGGCGGTCTTGACAGACTGCAAGGATTCATAATCCATGGTAACTTCATCACAAATAGATTTGGGAATTAAAGGCACAGAAGAACCTCCAGGAATCACTGCGAGCAGGTCGTTCCACCCTCCGATCACACCCTCTGCATGCTCCTCAATCAGCGTTTTCAGGGGAATTCCCAGCTCCTCCTCAATATTACAAGGTTTATTCACATGTCCGGAAATGCAAAATATTTTTGTCCCTTTGCTGCTCTCAGTGCCAAGAGAAGCAAACCAGCTCGCGCCTCTTCTCAGAATCGTTGGCACAGCAGCAATAGTCTCTACATTATTAATCGTTGTAGGAGATCCATATAGGCCAAATTGCGCAGGGAATGGGGGCTTCAAGCGCGGCTTGCCCGTCTTTCCCTCAATAGATTCCAGCATGGCAGTTTCCTCGCCGCATATATAAGCGCCAGCGCCTATGTGGATGTGGATATCAAAATCAAAGCCGCTGCCACAGGCATCTTTGCCCACCAGGCCATCCCGATAAGCCTCTGATAATGCCTGCTCTAGTTTCAATCTTTCCGCTTAAAATTCACCTCTTATATATATATAAGCAACAGAGGCACGTATGGCATAGCCAGCGATCAGGGCGCCCTCAATTATCTTGTGCGGCTCATGTCGCATGATATCTCGATCTTTGCAAGTTCCGGGCTCAGATTCATCGGCATTAACAATTAAATATTTAGTCAATTCTTTGGCGGACTGCTTGGGCATAAAGCTCCATTTAAGTCCAGTGGAGAACCCAGCGCCTCCTCTGCCTCTGAGCCCAGAAAGCTTTATCTCGCCAATGATCAATTCAGGTTCTTTGGCCAAAATCTCGGCCGTGCTAGCCCAATCTCCCCTTTTTTTTGGCAAATTCCAAGGCGCTAGAGGAATTACCATCTAAATTCTGGAATATCTTATCTTGATTTTTCAACATAAATATCTACTATATCTACCATCTCAACAAAACAGACCCCCAGGCAATCCCGCCGCCCAGGGCGGATAAGGCAATCAGATCACCCGAGGAAAAGCTACCATGCGCATAATCCATCGCCAGCGGAATCGAGGCAGCAGAAGTATTAGCATGCCTATCTACTGTAATTACCATTTTTTCATCGGGTATGGAAAGCCTTTGTGCAATCGCATTAATAATTCTAATATTAGCCTGATGCGGAATGCACCAATCAACGTCATCAACTGATAATGAATTACTGTCCAGAGCAGCCAGCATAGAAGCAGACATCTTCTCCACAGCATGCCTAAAAACCGCCTGACCGTTCATCCGCAGCTTATCTCCCGATAATGTGTATAAAATATCCTGCAGGCCACCATCAGAATATAAATGAGTGGAGATTATGCCCTCATCCTTAGCAGCAGTAAGCACCACCGCCCCTGCTCCGTCACCAAACAAAACGCAAGTCGATCTGTCATTCCAATCAACAATCTCAGACATAATATCCGCCCCAATCACTTAAAGCGGTTTTGGCTTGACCAGAGATATATATAGCTATTTGCAACCGCCAAGGCATATACAAATCCCGCACAAACCGCCTGTATATCAAAAGCAAAGGCTGATTTGCATTTCAAATTAGCCTGCACAGCAACAGCGCAGCTGGGAAATATGCGCTCCGGAGTTGTGGGTGGCAACTATGATCAGCCCTATATCATCTGCCTTAATCCCGGCATTTTTGATCGCCTCTGCAGCGGCGCTGGTGGCCAGACCACTCAGCGTCTCCCCTCCGCAGCAATATATCTGGTGCGAATTCCCGTGTGGGAAAGAATCCATGCATCACTGGTATCAAGCTTCTCAGCCAAATCAAAATTGGTTAATTCCTTGCCAGGCAGACATGAGCCAACACCTATGATTTTAGCCCGATACATGCAAAACCTTCCGCAAGCCAAAAATTGATTTTATATGGAAAATTAAAATTATTAGACATTTGATATCATGCTCACTATTTTATCGCTAACGCCATTAGATATCGCATCTAACGCACCTCTATTGAGCTAGCAAAGGGCAACGCCATCCCCAGATCCATGGCTTTTTACCACAACGCCATTTAGCCCAAGCAACATCGCTCCGTCATATGTGCGTATATCCATCATTTTCGCAAACTTCTTCAAGCCGCTGCCTGCAACTAAGGCACCTAATTTAGATAACCAGGAGCGAGAAAAATGACGCTTCGACATTCGTCCAAAAAACTGCAGAGTTCCCTCGGCCATCTTCAACGCAATATTGCCCACAAAACCATCGCAAACTATGACATCAATTTTTCCTTTCATAATTTCATTAGCTTCAATATAACCCTGGAAATTAATGTTGCAAGACTGCAGCAAACTATTGGCATTTTTAACTACTTTGTTGCCTTTTGTGTCCTCAGATCCTATGTTCAGCAACGCAACGCTCGGATTCTCTTTGGACAGGCTAGCAAAAGCGCTCCCCATGACGGCAAACTGCACCAGCTCTTGGCTATCACAATCAACATTAGCACCCAAATCCAACATAACGCTTGCGCCATGCATAGTAGGAATATGGGCAATAATAGCAGGCCTCTTCACCCCAGGCAAAACACCCAGAACAAATCTGGAAATCACCATCAGGGCACCTGTATTGCCAGCAGAAACCATCCCCGTTGCCTCCCTTCAGAGATAGCAGAGATAGCCAGATGCATACTAGAACCCTTATGTTTTCTAAATGCTAAAGAAGGCTTGGTGTCAGGCTCGATCACCAAACTTGTATGCACAATATCTAGTCTATTCTTCTGGGTAATTGCCATATTTATCAATCAAGGCAGCTAGTCTCTGCTCGGTCACCATATAACAAGAACCTGACATCATCTCTCTTACGCAGTATCTTGGCGGCCCCATGAATAACAATATCTGGCGCATTGTCGCCCCCCATAGCATCAAGGGCAATTACTATACTTCCCATAAAACTTAAATTAATTTGCAGGATTCTCTTGGTTGTCTGTGCTGGTATCGCTGTCTATCACCTTGCGTCCTTTATAATATTTCTCTTCAGGAGTAATATGGTGAGATAAGGTGAATTCACCAGTATGCTTATCTTGAATCACATTGGCCCTACGCAGCGCATCATGAGAGCGTCTCTGCCTAGTGCGACTTCTAGAAGTTTTTTTCTTGGGAACTGCCATGAATACTTTAAAACAAAATAATCTAGCATTAATCTAGCATAATAATATATAATAATCCAGCGTATAATATTAAGTTTTGATTGTGTGCAAAAAATTTATTCAAGCTATGGCAATGCTAACGCTGATAAGCGGGTGGAGCTTACAGATAGATAGCTATAACGGCCACACTAACATAGACCACCACAACATCGACCATGGAGACACAAAAACAGCGGTGCTTGAAAAACTCGGCAGGCCTACGAGCCAGAGCTATAATCCCGAACAAGACACCTGGCATTATATATATACCCATGCAAGCACATATCATTTCTATATCCGAAATATATATATAGCAAAACACTGGCCATCAGCTTCAATGCAGATGGAGCAGCGCAGGATATTAAAATCGTCGAGAATTATGATAAGTGTCTAGAGCGCTCTGCAATCGCAATTGCAAAAAGCGGCGGTTTTTCTTTAAAAAAATTACTTTCAGGCCTGCAATTCACTGGTAATAAAAATATAAAATAAAAAATCTTTGTATAAAGATAATCTTAAGAAATAAAATTAAGTGTTTAAGCATTTCTTATAAGCTAAGTGCTAAACTTTGCCAAAGAATGGTAATATAGCTTTATGTTACGCACACTAATTATATGGTTGATAATATTCACCGCCACCACCATAGGATATAGCTTTAAAGAAGAGCTATCAAATAATAGAGTCATAGCAAACTTGGTGCCCGCACAGGGATATACACCAGATAACAACGCCATCAGTTTTTTATAGGGCCAAAGACGGTCATTTTTATATCAAAAGTAAAATTAATAACAGGAGCATAATATTTCTGGCTGATACCGGGGCAAGCGACGTGGCAATTTCAATCAAAGACGCCAGAAAAATAGGCATTGATACTAAAAAATTAAATTTTTCTAAAATATATTCCACCGCAAATGGAGAAATATATGTCGCTCCAGTGACCATCCCCAAAATGCAGATCGGCCCATTCGTCTTGACCAACGTCAGAGCAGGAATTAGTCAGGGCGATATAGGAATATCACTGCTTGGCATGAGCGTGCTGGAGAGATTCACGGTGAGCCTAGACAACAAAATCCTAACGCTAACATATAAATACTAAGCCAAAATACTAAATACTAAATTTACTGCAAAACTTTGTCGCCATATAGGATAATTCCGTGCAATATTCTCACTGCCATTGATAGCTGATAATCCTGAGAAATATGCGGGTTATCATGTGCATCCTGGACGTTTTTATCTGTTAATTCAGAGGCAGGCTGCGACTCAATATGATTCGGCAAAGATGCCTCCCCATATGACCGGTTGCACTCCACCTGATCCGCCGCAACATTGCACAGCTCAATATCAGGGATAATGCCCTCAGCTTGAATAGAGCGCCCCGAAGCAGTATAGTAAAGTGCAGTGGTCAAGCGGATCGCGCCTTTGTCATCAGGAAGCGGCATAACTGTCTGCACAGACCCCTTGCCAAAAGAGCGGGTACCCAAAATAATTGCCCTATGGTTATCCTGCAGAGCCCCAGCCACAATCTCAGAAGCAGAAGCAGAGCCACCATTGATCAAAACAGCCATAGGAGCGCCGCTGGCTATGGTCCTGGCCATTTGCGTCGTAGCGCTTGATGCTGCTTTTGGTCCTGCCCTTGGTTGTGACAATCTCGCCTTGCTTTAAAAATAGGCGCACCACCTCAACGGCCTGGTCCAGTAAACCGCCTGGATTATTGCGCAAATCTAGCACTATCCCCTTAAATTCGCCTCAGACTGCAGCCCCAGCACAGCATCACGCAGCTCATCTGTTGTTTTCTCGTTGAACGCAGACAGACGGATATAAGCAATCCCGCTACTCTCCATCCTATGCTTCACGCTATGTACTTTAATTATATCCCTGGTGATTTTAAAGGCCAAAGGTTCGGCCTCCCCGGCTCTCAAAACCGAGATATTTAAGTCATCGCCAGCATCACCGCGCATCTTTCCAACTGCATCAAAAAAATTCATTTCGCTCACCGGCTGACCCTCTATGTAGCTTATATAGTCTCCCGCCTTAATCCCAGCATGAAATGCAGGTGTGTCATCTATGGGGGCGATCACCCTAATCAGTCCACGCTCCATTGTCACCTCAATGCCAATACCACCAAATTCACCACGAGCATGGCTATACATTTCATCCAAAGCATCGGCATTGAGATAGCCAGAATGCGGATCAAGATCAGTGAGCATGCCGTCTATGGCAGATTCCAGCAGCTGCTCCTGTGAAACTTCATTAACATAATATGAATGAATTCTATCAAATACATCGCTGAGCAGCTTTGACGATTCATCCCTATGCGCTGCCAAAGAACAATTTATGAACAACGCAACAAATAAAAAAATTCTATACATCTCTATACGCAAATAAATTCAAGTGGATTCTTGATAAGAAATTTTAGTTTAGCTAATCTTTTCTGGCGCAGCAAGCAACTTAAATCAAATTAGGCTTATATCAAAGCTAGCTGATGCCCATAGCACAGGAAAACCACATGCCCACCAAATTAAGATCATTAGGCCACGCAACAAATAGCCTCGAGCTACCAAGTAGAATAATGCTCATTTTGTGCAAGCTACAAATAGCGTATATACTACACATGCTTCAAAAGCGGGGGACAAAAATTATAAATATGCAGTCTAAGCTAATTTGGGTCAACGCCTCAGCTGGCACAGGAAAAAACCAAGCTACTCACAGATAGAGTGCTGTCTCTGATGCTAGCTGGCACAAACCCCAAAAAACATATTATGCCTCACCTTCACCAAAGCTGCCGCAATGGAAAATGCAGACACGCATCAGGGGCAGAATAGGCAGCTGGGCCAGAATGCCGAGCGAAGCTCTCGTGCGGGAGCTATCAGATCTAACAGCCCTATTAGATATTCCAGGTATTCCGGGCACATCAGAAAATATAATCAAGGCGGCGCATGGCTTGCTCAACACAATTTTGCGTCAAACGCCACATATCACTACTATTCATGAATTCTGCCTGGAGCTCATTGCTCATTTTCCTATCGAGTCGCAGATAAAGCCTAATTTTTCAGTAATAGAAGAAGCAGAAAGCCAGATATTGAATGCAAAATGCAATCACAGAATTGCTCCGTAATGCCGAGATAGAAGATCAGGATATTGCTATTTTAGCGGCCAACCTACCCGACTTTCGTGGCACTATTAGCAAATTAGCATATCAAATTCGGGAATTAGATTTCGAGAATTCACGGGATGCAATATTATCTTTATATGGGCGCCTTGATGCAAAAAAACACACCCTTGGAACCTCATTCTGCAGAAATCTATCCTACGGCAAAAATTATTAGCTTGTTGGGGGCGCGGCAACAGAGAGAAATACTGATGGATCGGGGCAAATAAGCTTTGTGCAATACAAAAGTCTTTTTCTAACCAAAGAACAAAAGATTAGAAAATATCCAAAATTTGCCAGAGATTCGCCGAACCTAATCCAGCAAGAACAAAACAGATTGGTGGAGCTGATCGATAAGAGAGAAACAGCTGAAATTGCGAGACAAACTGCAAGCTTAGTCAGGGTGCTTTATAGGGTGCGGCAGATATATACAAAGCTAAAACGACGGAAATCCTACCTAGATTTTGATGATATTCATCGATGAAAGCTGCAAATTACTCACCAAATCAGAGCACAAAGACTGGGGTGCTGAACCAGCTTAATTACCGTATTGACCACATATTGCTCGATGAAGCGCAAGACACCAGCCCCAAGCAATGGCAAATTCATACAAGCACTATGCGAGGAATTTTTCGCTGGTCAGGGAGCGCGCCAAGCAGAGCGCAGCCTCTTTGTGGTTGGTGATATCAAGCAATCCATATACAGCTTCCAGGGCGCAAACCCGGCTATATTTCGCAGTATGCACCGATATTGGACAAAACAAGCACAAGCAATGCAGGAAATCAGGCTGGAACGCAATTTCCGCTCAACCAAGCCAATATTGGCCCTCGTTGACGCCATATTCAATCAAAAGGAGCTGCTAAATGCAATAACACTGGATGAAGAGCCAATAAAACATCTGTCAGAGAGAGAGCAAGATGCCGGCAGGGTCCGAGCTATGGCCCCCTGGCAGCGGCAAAAAAACAAGAACAAGACGAAGATATCTGGAATCTGAACCAGGAATGCGCCCCCAGAAGAAAAACCAATGAAGCTTCTGGCTGAGACAATTGCAAATACTATCAGTGATTGGCTAAAAAAGCGGAGAATGCTGCCTGCAAAAAATCGTCCCGTGGAAGCAGGCGATATTCTGATATTGGTGGCCCACCGCAATAAATTCATCCAATACCTAACCAAGGCGCTCAAGCAGGCTCAAATTAAGACCACAGGCAGCGACAGGATAAAAATTACCGATAGTATGGCAGTGATGGACCTGATAAAGTTAACTGAATTTGCACTAAATCCGCAAGATGATTTGAGCCTGGCTATAGCAGTTAAAATCTCCGCTATTTGAACTAGAGGAGGAGGAACTCTTTTTGCTGGCTCATGACCGGGCCGAGAAGACCTTGTGGGAGAGGACATGAAGAATGCGCCGGCATCTATGAAAAAATTAGATAGATTCAACAAAATATATCAAGATCTACAAGATTTAATTGCCAAATCAGCAACCGCAACCCCAGTTGAGTTTTATACGGATATTATCACCCGCAATCGCAAGAAAATATTATCAAGGCTAGGCAAGGAAAGCAGCGAATACCTTGACGGACTAATTGAGGCGGCATGGCGATTCGAAGAAAAAAACATACCCTGCCTAGGGCTTTTTTTTGCAATGGCTCCAGGACTCAAATTATAAAATAAAATGTGAGCCAGACCAGAATCGCCATCAAGTAAAAATCATGACCGTGCACGGCGCCAAGGGCCTGCAAGCGCCAATCGTATTTTTAGCAGACACCACCGACATACCAAAAACAAGAGCAACATAATATTCGATTGCGATAATTTGCCTATATGGGCCGACAAACACCAGAGCAGATACTGCAATGCCCTCAAGCAGCGCAACCAGCAAACCCAATTCAGTGAATATTTGCGGCTATTATACGTGGCGCTCACTAGGGGCGGAGGATGAGCTTTTCATCACAGGATGGCAGGGCAGACCAAACAAAAATTGCTGGTATAGGATCTTGGAAAATACCATCAAAAAAACATTTACCTATGAAGAAAGAATTTTGGTGGCCTATGTCTGTGCCAGCCAGCTACAATATATTATTCAGCCAGTCCGCAGCTGAGGCAGCCCAGAGCAAGGAGGCCCGTCCATGACCAAAGCAAACAAGCAAGAAACCCTGCCAGAGCCCTCAAGCTGCCAATAAACCTCAGCATAGAAACAGAAAAAATCCTGCGACCTTCCCAGCAGGAAGCAGGATGCTGAAATTGATCACACTGCTGCGCTGCTGGGCAAGGCAGCGCACAAACTGCTTGAATATCTGCCGCAGCAAAAAACGCTGCCGAGTATAGACATTATCCATAATTACCTTAAGAATTATTTTCCTGACCTAGACAAAAACTATATGGAATCCTGACAAAAAATGTTATTGGGGCGATCAAAAACCCGCAGATCTCAAGATTTCTATCCGCCAAAAGCATCACCGAGCTACCAGTAAAAGGATATATAGATAATAAAAAATCTCAGGCAAAATCGATCGGATATGCTTATTGCCCAACGAAATACTAATCATGGATTATAAATTTGCAGCGCATAATATGCAAAATGAACAAAAGGCAAAAACGCAGCTATCCTATTATAAACAATTGATCGCACGTAGATTTGCCGCCTACAAAATCAATTGTGCTATTGTGTGGCTGCTGCCAGCAGAGATACAAATCATGGAAGATCTATAAATCCTATCAACATTTAGTATAAATTACACTGAAATTACTTAGCGCAGGACGGATAATAGTTATCAAACCATACTAATTTGAACATTAATTTAAGCAACGCACTCGCTGATATGAATGTTAAATAAATAATTTATTATTTTGGTCTATTTATAGATATAAGTTTATGTAGAATAGATAGTCTGTGCCTTAATAAAAAAAGGAATTACAGAATATCTATTTATATTTTTTGAAAAAATAGACCTATCATTGCAATGCAAAGCACATGAAATTTTTAAGAATATCTGAATTTTGGCAAAACGCTCACCTATCTGCTTGTTCGCACTTTAAATCGACAGATCTCTCATGACTATAGAGCCACTAACTAACAAAACCAACGATATGTCCTTATAGGCAAAATGATAAGCTCAGGCACCAGCCACAAATCACTAATCATAAATATACAAATCCGAACCTAGGTCAAAGAATAAACAGCATTGCCGATTTACCCTTTACATGCTAGCATTATGCTCATTCTTATTAAGCTTTTGATCGCAACATGTCTTTTGTCAAGGCTATTGGTAAATTAACTAGCAAGGTTGCTGGGTCTACAAACGGACGTCCTGTTGCCCAATATGCGCAAGATAGCGCAAAAATTAATATGCTCGAAGACGAAAACAAATCGCTATCAGATCAAGACCTAAAAAATAGAACAACAACTTTTAAAACAGCAGCTAGGTGAGGAAAAACCCTGGATGAAATTTTAGTTCCCGCGTTCGCCACAGTGAGAGAGGTGGCACGCAGAACGATATCTATGCGGCATTTTCGACGTGCAGCTAATCGGAGGAATTGCCCTGCATCGCGGCATGATTGCAGAGATGAAAACCGGTGAAGGCAAAACCCTCGTTGCAACGCTGGTGGCTTATTTGAACGCTTTGGCGGGCAAAGGAGTTCATTTGATCACGGTTAATGATTATCTTGCCAAGAGAGACTCGGCATGGATGGGAGAAATATATGAATATTTGGGCTTATCAGTAGGCTGCATAACCCACGGAAAGCAGCGACGAAGAACGCAAACAGGCCTATAATGCTGATGTAACTTATGGCACCAATAATGAATTCGCGTTCGACTATTTGCGTGACAACATGCAGTTCAAACGCTCCAAGATGGCGCAAAAACCCTTTCACTATGCCATCGTTGATGAAGTGGAATTCAATCCTGATAGACGAAGCCAGAACCCCGCTGATAATCTCCGGTCCTGCCGACGAAAACACAGATTTAATACTCAAAAATAGATAAAATAATCAGAAAACTAACCGATGAGAGCTGCTATGAAATAGACGAAAAGCAGAGGGTGGCGATACTAACCGACAGCGGAATCAACAAAATAGGAAGAAATACATGCCACGCATGGCTTAATTACCAGCGGCGTGTCTTTGTATGACATACAAAATATACACTTGGTACATATTATTAACCAGTCGCTGCTGGCGCATAAATTATTCCAGATCAATGTAGAGATTATATAATCAAAGACGGCAAAGTCATGATTATTGATGAATTCACCGGCAGGATGATGGAAGGCAGGCGCTATTCAGACGGCCTGCACCAGGCGATCGAGGCTAAAGAAAACGTCCCAATCCAGAGAGAAAATCAAACCTTGGCATCAGTTACCTTCCAGAATTATTTCCGCATGTATCCCAAGCTAGCAGGCATGACCGGCACAGCCGCAACTGAATCAACCGAATTTCTTGAAATATATAATCTGCCAGTAGTGCAAATTCCACCAATCTTCCGGTCAAAAGAACCGACCATGATGATGAGATATATCGCACCGAAAAAGAAAAATATGAGGCAATAAATTGAGGCCTGATAAAACGTTGCCACGATAAAAAAACAACCAGTGCTGGTGGGCACAATAAGCATAGAAAATTCTGAGAAGCTTTCTAAAATGCTCAAGCAAGAAAAACTGCCATGCAAAATCTTGAATGCACGCTATCATGAGCAGGAGGCCCATATTATAGCTCAGGCAGGCCGTTCTGGCGCCATCACAATTGCCACCAACATGGCAGGACGCGGAACGGACATACAGCTGGGCGGCAATGCTGATTTTCTTGCTCCGCAGGACGCGGAAAAATCCAGAGAAGCAACGGGACCTCTTCGGTTGCACAAGACAAAAAAATAGTAATTGCAGCCGGCGGATTATTTGTCATCGGCACCGAAAGACATGAAAGCGCCGCATAGATAATCAGCTGCGCGGCCGCTCTGGAAGACAAGGAGATCCTGGGGGATCAAAATTTTCCTGTCGCTGGAAGATGATTTGATGCGCATTTTTGGTTCGCATAAAATTTCTGGTCTGCTCACCAGGCTGGGCCTGAAATATGGCGAAGCAAATAAAGCATCCCATGATCAGCAGAGCGCTGGAGAAGGCGCAGAGAAAAGGTGGAGTCTAAGGAATTTTGATATCAAGAAAAAACAACCTGAGATTTGACAACATCATGAACGAGCAGAGGCAAATAATATTCAAGCAGCGCAACGAAATTATAGACGCAGGAGAGGAGATATTGGAGAGTTTTGAAGCGATGCGAGAGGAATTAAACAGCAGGATCACTAGCGATTATATGGCAGGATTCAGACAGCATATACAACCAAGATATTGCAGACTTATTCAATCGAGCTCCCAGCAATAAAAAACACTCGGCAGCAAGGAAGAAAATGCTTGATGTTATTAACTCGGCAACAGAAAAATATTTCCAAGGCAAAATAAACACCTACAGCAAAGAATTGGCACGCAAGCTGCAAAAAGATATATGGCTATATTCCATAGATAAAATGTGAAAAACCATCTACTGACCCTAGATCATTTAAAGCAAAGCATAGGCCTGCAGTCAGTGGGTCACAAAAATCCCCCTCAATGAATTTGCAAAAGAAGCATTCCTGCTGTTTCAATCCATGCTAACAGAAATTGAGGAACATGCCATCATCGTATTCTCCCATGTAATAATCGACACAGACGCCCCAAGCGCTCCCATGACGCCAATTATGCCATCAATTATGCCAAAGTCACCTGAGATTCACTCAAAGACCAGCAACGGCACCCCGCGCAATAGGCCTTGCCCATGTGGCTCTGGTAAAAAATATAATATTGCTGCGGCAAAAAGGAAGCTAGAATATAGCTGAGTATCTATATTTTCCACCGGGGATTTTGACAATAATTTAACGGTTTCTACATAACTACTCAATCTCATCTGATGATGCGCTATCGATAAATGCTCTAGATAGCACCTAAAAATAAAATGCCAAAATGCCAAAAAATGATTTCAGAGTAGACAAGATAAGTGCTAAGCGCTAGGATCTAGATCTACTTTAATCTTATGGTTGAGCATCAAATAATGTATTGACATAATTAAATATTATAATATATAATTATCAATTATATGATATAAATTATTAATATTTATTTTTGAGGTTCACTTCATCAACATATTTAATAATATTGCACAATCTACTTCAGCTAAGCTGATATCTTTAATTCTCCTTTTTTCTATATGTTTAACCAATGTTGCTTCATGCAAACACAAAGAATGCTCTTGTGTTGCAGACGTGATTTAGCCAGCTAGATGGCGCAGTATCAGCAATGCGCGCTGTGGCATTTTCCACTTCGTCAGAATAGCAATTTTTGATCTCACCCACGAAATTGAGGCCTTTAACGTCTGGGAAGCA
>JAOWCC010000366.1:0-37323 GCA_030867875.1 Actinernus sp. WN-2022
CATTCGACGTTTTTAATATTAGCTCGCGGTCAGGAATCTATGAATTTGCTGGAAAGATGGAATCTCTCCGTTTGAGAATTTTACGGCACATTCGACGTTTTTAATATTAGCTCGCGGTCAGGAATCTATGAATTTGCTGGAAAGATGGAATCTCTCCGTTTGAGAATTTTACGGCACATTCGACGTTTTTAATATTAGCTCGCGGTCAGGAATCTATGAATTTGCTGGAAAGATGGAATCTCTCCGTTTGAGAATTTTACGGCACATTCGACGTTTTTAATATTAGCTCGCGATCAGGAATCTATGAATTTGCTGGAAAGATGGAATCTCTCCGTTTGAGAATTTTACGGCACATTGAACGTTTTTAATATTAGCTCGCGGTCAGGAATCTATGAATTTGCTGGAAAGATGGAATCTTTCCGTTTGAGAATTTTAAGGCACTTTGAACGTTTTTAATATTAGCTCGCGGTCAGGAATCTATGAATTTGCTGGAAAGATGGAATCTCTCCGTTTGAGAATTTTACGGCACATTCGACGTTTTTAATATTAGCTCGCGGTCAGGAATCTATGAATTTGCTGGAAAGATGGAATCTTTCCGTTTGAGAATTTTAAGGCACTTTGAACGTTTTTAATATTAGCTCGCGGTCAGGAATCTATGAATTTGCTGGAAAGATGGAATCTCTCCGTTTGAGAATTTTACGGCACATTCGACGTTTTTAATATTAGCTCGCGATCAGGAATCTATGAATTTGCTGGAAAGATGGAATCTCTCCGTTTGAGAATTTTACGGCACATTCGACGTTTTTAATATTAGCTCGCGATCAGGAATCTATGAATTTGCTGGAAAGATGGAATCTCTCCGTTTGAGAATTTTACGGCACATTCGACGTTTTTAATATTAGCTCGCGGTCAGGAATCTATGAATTTGCTGGAAAGATGGAATCTCTCCGTTTGAGAATTTTACGGCACATTCGACGTTTTTAATATTAGCTCGCGGTCAGGAATCTATGAATTTGCTGGAAAGATGGAATCTTTCCGTTTGAGAATTTTAAGGCACTTTGAACGTTTTTAATATTAGCTCGCGGTCAGGAATCTATGAATTTGCTGGAAAGATGGAATCTCTCCGTTTGAGAATTTTACGGCACATTCGAGGTTTTTAATATTAGCTCGCGATCAGGAATCTATGAATTTGCTGGAAAGATGGAATCTCTCCGTTTGAGAATTTTACGGCACATTCGACGTTTTTAATATTAGCTCGCGATCAGGAATCTATGAATTTGCTGGAAAGATGGAATCTCTCCGTTTGAGAATTTTACGGCACATTCGACGTTTTTAATATTAGCTCGCGATCAGGAATCTATGAATTTGCTGGAAAGATGGAATCTCTCCGTTTGAGAATTTTACGGCACATTCGACGTTTTTAATATTAGCTCGCGGTCAGGAATCTATGAATTTGCTGGAAAGATGGAATCTCTCCGTTTGAGAATTTTACGGCACATTCGACGTTTTTAATATTAGCTCGCGGTCAGGAATCTATGAATTTGCTGGAAAGATGGAATCTTTCCGTTTGAGAATTTTAAGGCACTTTGAACGTTTTTAATATTAGCTCGCGGTCAGGAATCTATGAATTTGCTGGAAAGATGGAATCTCTCCGTTTGAGAATTTTACGGCACATTCGAGGTTTTTAATATTAGCTCGCGATCAGGAATCTATGAATTTGCTGGAAAGATGGAATCTCTCCGTTTGAGAATTTTACGGCACATTCGACGTTTTTAATATTAGCTCGCGATCAGGAATCTATGAATTTGCTGGAAAGATGGAATCTCTCCGTTTGAGAATTTTACGGCACATTCGACGTTTTTAATATTAGCTCGCGGTCAGGAATCTATGAATTTGCTGGAGATGGAATCTCTCCGTTTGAGAATTTTACGGCACATTCGACGTTTTTAATATTAGCTCGCGGTCAGGAATCTATGAATTTGCTGGAAAGATGGAATCTCCGCTCCGTTGAGAATTTTACGGCACATTCGACGTTTTTAATATTAGCTCGCGGTCAGGAATCTATGAATTTGCTGGAAAGATGGAATCTCTCCGTTTGAGAATTTTACGGCACATTCGACGTTTTTAATATTAGCTCGCGGTCAGGAATCTATGAATTTGCTGGAAAGATGGAATCTCTCCGTTTGAGAATTTTACGGCACATTCGACGTTTTTAATATTAGCTCGCGATCAGGAATCTATGAATTTGCTGGAAAGATGGAATCTCTCCGTTTGAGAATTTTACGGCACATTCGACGTTTTTAATATTAGCTCGCGATCAGGAATCTATGAATTTGCTGGAAAGATGGAATCTCTCCGTTTGAGAATTTTACGGCACATTCGACGTTTTTAATATTAGCTCGCGATCAGGAATCTATGAATTTGCTGGAAAGATGGAATCTCTCCATTTGCGAATTTTACGGCACATTCGACGTTTTTAATATTAGCTCGCGGTCAGGAATCTATGAATTTGCTGGAAAGATGGAATCTCTCCGTTTGAAAATTTTACGGCACATTCGACGTTTTTAATATTAGCTCGCGGTCAGGAATCTATGAATTTGCTGGAAAGATGGAATCTCTCCGTTTGAGAATTTTACGGCACATTCGACGTTTTTAATATTAGCTCGTGGTCAGGAATCTATGAATTTGCTGGAAAGATGGAATCTCTCCGTTTGAGAATTTTACGGCACATTCGACGTTTTTAATATTAGCTCGCGGTCAGGAATCTATGAATTTGCTGGAAAGATGGAATCTTTCCGTTTGAGAATTTTAAGGCACTTTCGACGTTTTTAATATTAGCTCGCGGTCAGGAATCTATGAATTTGCTGGAAAGATGGAATCTCTCCGTTTGAGAATTTTACGGCACATTCGACGTTTTTAATATTAGCTCGCGGTCAGGAATCTATGAATTTGCTGGAAAGATGGAATCTCTCCGTTTGAGAATATTACGGCACATTGAACGTTTTTAATAATAGCTCGCGATCAGGAATCTATGAATTTGCTGGAAAGATGGAATCTCTCCGTTTGAGAATTTTACGGCACATTCGACGTTTTTAATATTAGCTCGCGATCAGGAATCTATGAATTTGCTGGAAAGATGGAATCTCTCCGTTTGAGAATTTTACGGCACATTCGACGTTTTTAATATTAGCTCGCGGTCAGGAATCTATGAATTTGCTGGAAGATGGAATCTCTCCGTTTGAGAATTTTACGGCACATTCGACGTTTTTAATATTAGCTCGCGATCAGGAATCTATGAATTTGCTGGAAAGATGGAATCTCTCCGTTTGAGAATTTTACGGCACATTCGACGTTTTTAATATTAGCTCGCGGTCAGGAATCTATGAATTTGCTGGAAAGATGGAATCTCTCCGTTTGAGAATTTTACGGCACGTTCGACGTTTTTAATATTAGCTCGCGGTCAGGAATCTATGAATTTGCTGGAAAGATGGAATCTTTCCGTTTGAGAATTTTAAGGTACTTTGAACGTTTTTAATATTAGCTCGCGGTCAGGAATCTATGAATTTGCTGGAAAGATGGAATCTCTCCGTTTGAGAATTTTACGGCACATTCGACGTTTTTAATATTAGCTCGCGGTCAGGAATCTATGAATTTGCTGGAAAGATGGAATCTCTCCGTTTGAGAATTTTACGGCACATTCGACGTTTTTAATATTAGCTCGCGGTCAGGAATCTATGAATTTGCTGGAAAGATGGAATCTCTCCGTTTGAGAATTTTACGGCACATTCGACGTTTTTAATATTAGCTCGCGATCAGGAATCTATGAATTTGCTGGAAAGATGGAATCTCTCCGTTTGAGAAATTTACGGCACATTCGACGTTTTTAATATTAGCTCGCGGTCAGGAATCTATGAATTTGCTGGAAAGATGGAATCTCTCCGTTTGAGAATTTTACGGCACATTCGACGTTTTTAATATTAGCTCGCGATCAGGAATCTATGGATTTGCTGGAAAGATGGAATCTCTCCGTTTGAGAATTTTACGGCACATTCGACGTTTTTAATATTAGCTCGCGGTCAGGAATCTATGAATTTGCTGGAAGATGGAATCTCTCCGTTTGAGAATTTTACGGCACATTCGACGTTTTTAATATTAGCTCGCGATCAGGAATCTATGAATTTGCTGGAAAGATGGAATCTCTCCGTTTGAGAATTTTACGGCACATTCGACGTTTTTAATATTAGCTCGCGGTCAGGAATCTATGAATTTGCTGGAAAGATGGAATCTTTCCGTTTGAGAATTTTAAGGCACTTTGAACGTTTTTAATATTAGCTCGCGGTCAGGAATCTATGAATTTGCTGGAAAGATGGAATCTCTCCGTTTGAGAATTTTACGGCACATTCGACGTTTTTAATATTAGCTCGCGGTCAGGAATCTATGAATTTGCTGGAAAGATGGAATCTCTCCGTTTGAGAATTTTACGGCACATTGAACGTTTTTAATAATAGCTCGCGATCAGGAATCTATGAATTTGCTGGAAAGATGGAATCTCTCCGTTTGAGAATTTTACGGCACATTCGACGTTTTTAATATTAGCTCGCGATCAGGAATCTATGAATTTGCTGGAAAGATGGAATCTCTCCGTTTGAGAATTTTACGGCACATTCGACGTTTTTAATATTAGCTCGCGGTCAGGAATCTATGAATTTGCTGGAAGATGGAATCTCTCCGTTTGAGAATTTTACGGCACATTCGACGTTTTTAATATTAGCTCGCGATCAGGAATCTATGAATTTGCTGGAAAGATGGAATCTCTCCGTTTGAGAATTTTACGGCACATTCGACGTTTTTAATATTAGCTCGCGGTCAGGAATCTATGAATTTGCTGGAAAGATGGAATCTCTCCGTTTGAGAATTTTACGGCACGTTCGACGTTTTTAATATTAGCTCGCGGTCAGGAATCTATGAATTTGCTGGAAAGATGGAATCTTTCCGTTTGAGAATTTTAAGGTACTTTGAACGTTTTTAATATTAGCTCGCGGTCAGGAATCTATGAATTTGCTGGAAAGATGGAATCTCTCCGTTTGAGAATTTTACGGCACATTCGACGTTTTTAATATTAGCTCGCGGTCAGGAATCTATGAATTTGCTGGAAAGATGGAATCTCTCCGTTTGAGAATTTTACGGCACATTCGACGTTTTTAATATTAGCTCGCGGTCAGGAATCTATGAATTTGCTGGAAAGATGGAATCTCTCCGTTTGAGAATTTTACGGCACATTCGACGTTTTTAATATTAGCTCGCGATCAGGAATCTATGAATTTGCTGGAAAGATGGAATCTCTCCGTTTGAGAAATTTACGGCACATTCGACGTTTTTAATATTAGCTCGCGGTCAGGAATCTATGAATTTGCTGGAAAGATGGAATCTCTCCGTTTGAGAATTTTACGGCACATTCGACGTTTTTAATATTAGCTCGCGATCAGGAATCTATGGATTTGCTGGAAAGATGGAATCTCTCCGTTTGAGAATTTTACGGCACATTCGACGTTTTTAATATTAGCTCGCGGTCAGGAATCTATGAATTTGCTGGAAGATGGAATCTCTCCGTTTGAGAATTTTACGGCACATTCGACGTTTTTAATATTAGCTCGCGATCAGGAATCTATGAATTTGCTGGAAAGATGGAATCTCTCCGTTTGAGAATTTTACGGCACATTCGACGTTTTTAACATTAGCTCGCGATCAGGAATCTATGAATTTGCTGGAAAGATGGAATCTCTCCGTTTGAGAATTTTACGGCACATTCGACGTTTTTAACATTAGCTCGCGATCAGGAATCTATGAATTTGCTGGAAAGATGGAATCTCTCCGTTTGAGAATTTTACGGCACATTCGACGTTTTTAATATTAGCTCGCGATCAGGAATCTATGAATTTGCTGGAAAGATGGAATCTCTCCGTTTGAGAAATTTACGGCACATTCGACGTTTTTAATATTAGCTCGCGGTCAGGAATCTATGAATTTGCTGGAAAGATGGAATCTCTCCGTTTGCGAATTTTACGGCACATTCGACGTTTTTAATATTAGCTCGCGATCAGGAATCTATGAATTTGTTGGAAAGATGGAATCTCTCCGTTTGAGAATTTTAAGGCACTTTGAACGTTTTTAATATTAGCTCGCGGTCAGGAATCTATGAATTTGCTGGAAAGATGGAATCTCTCCGTTTGAGAATTTTACGGCACATTCGACGTTTTTAATATTAGCTCGCGGTCAGGAATCTATGAATTTGCTGGAAAGATGGAATCTCTCCGTTTGAGAATTTTACGGCACATTCGACGTTTTTAATATTAGCTCGCGATCAGGAATCTATGAATTTGCTGGAAAGATGGAATCTCTCCGTTTGAGAATTTTACGGCACATTGAACGTTTTTAATATTAGCTCGCGGTCAGGAATCTATGAATTTGCTGGAAAGATGGAATCTCTCCGTTTGAGAATTTTACGGCACATTCGACGTTTTTAATATTAGCTCGCGATCAGGAATCTATGAATTTGCTGGAAAGATGGAATCTCTCCGTTTGAGAATTTTACGGCACATTGAACGTTTTTAATATTAGCTCGCGGTCAGGAATCTATGAATTTGCTGGAAAGATGGAATCTCTCCGTTTGAGAATTTTACGGCACATTCGACGTTTTTAATATTAGCTCGCGGTCAGGAATCAATGAATTTGCTGCAAAGATGGAATCTCTCCGTTTGAGAATTTTACGGCACATTCGACGTTTTTAATATTAGCTCGCGATCAGGAATCTATGAATTTGTTGGAAAGATGGAATCTCTCCGTTTGAGAATTTTAAGGCACTTTGAACGTTTTTAATATTAGCTCGCGGTCAGGAATCTATGAATTTGCTGGAAAGATGGAATCTCTCCGTTTGAGAATTTTACGGCACATTCGACGTTTTTAATATTAGCTCGCGGTCAGGAATCTATGAATTTGCTGGAAAGATGGAATCTCTCCGTTTGAGAATTTTACGGCACATTCGACGTTTTTAATATTAGCTCGCGATCAGGAATCTATGAATTTGCTGGAAAGATGGAATCTCTCCGTTTGAGAATTTTACGGCACATTGAACGTTTTTAATATTAGCTCGCGGTCAGGAATCTATGAATTTGCTGGAAAGATGGAATCTCTCCGTTTGAGAATTTTACGGCACATTCGACGTTTTTAATATTAGCTCGCGGTCAGGAATCAATGAATTTGCTGGAAAGATGGAATCTCTCCGTTTGAGAATTTTACGGCACATTCGACGTTTTTAATATTAGCTCGCGGTCAAGAATCTATGAATTTGCTGGAAAGATGGAATCTCTCCGTTTGAGAATTTTACGGCACATTCGACGTTTTTAATATTAGCTCGCGGTCAGGAATCTATGAATTTGCTGGAAAGATGGAATCTCTCCATTTGAGAATTTTACGGCACATTCGACGTTTTTAATATTAGCTCGCGGTCAGGAATCTATGAATTTGCTGGAAAGATGGAATCTCTCCGTTTGAGAATTTTACGGCACATTCGACGTTTTTAATATTAGCTCGCGATCAGGAATCTATGAATTTGCTGGAAAGATGGAATCTCTCCGTTTGAGAATTTTACGGCACATTGAACGTTTTTAATATTAGCTCGCGATCAGGAATCTATGAATTTGCTGGAAAGATGGAATCTCTCCGTTTGAGAATTTTACGGCACATTCGACGTTTTTAATATTAGCTCGCGGTCAGGAATCTATGAATTTGCTGGAAGATGGAATCTCTCCGTTTGAGAATTTTACGGCACATTCGACGTTTTTAATATTAGCTCGCGATCAGGAATCTATGAATTTGCTGGAAAGATGGAATCTCTCCGTTTGAGAATTTTACGGCACATTCGACGTTTTTAATATTAGCTCGCGGTCAGGAATCTATGAATTTGCTGGAAAGATGGAATCTCTCCGTTTGAGAATTTTACGGCACATTCGACGTTTTTAATATTAGCTCGCGGTCAGGAATCTATGAATTTGCTGGAAAGATGGAATCTCTCCGTTTGAGAATTTTACGGCACATTCGACGTTTTTAATATTAGCTCGCGATCAGGAATCTATGAATTTGCTGGAAAGATGGAATCTCTCCGTTTGAGAAATTTACGGCACATTCGACGTTTTTAATATTAGCTCGCGGTCAGGAATCTATGAATTTGCTGGAAAGATGGAATCTCTCCGTTTGAGAATTTTACGGCACATTCGACGTTTTTAATATTAGCTCGCGATCAGGAATCTATGGATTTGCTGGAAAGATGGAATCTCTCCGTTTGAGAATTTTACGGCACATTCGACGTTTTTAATATTAGCTCGCGGTCAGGAATCTATGAATTTGCTGGAAGATGGAATCTCTCCGTTTGAGAATTTTACGGCACATTCGACGTTTTTAATATTAGCTCGCGATCAGGAATCTATGAATTTGCTGGAAGATGGAATCTCTCCGTTTGAGAATTTTACGGCACATTCGACGTTTTTAACATTAGCTCGCGATCAGGAATCTATGAATTTGCTGGAAAGATGGAATCTCTCCGTTTGAGAATTTTACGGCACATTCGACGTTTTTAACATTAGCTCGCGATCAGGAATCTATGAATTTGCTGGAAAGATGGAATCTCTCCGTTTGAGAATTTTACGGCACATTCGACGTTTTTAATATTAGCTCGCGGTCAGGAATCTATGAATTTGCTGGAAAGATGGAATCTCTCCGTTTGCGAATTTTCACGGCACATTCGACGTTTTTAATATTAGCTCGCGATCAGGAATCTATGAATTTGTTGGAAAGATGGAATCTCTCCGTTTGAGAATTTTACGGCACATTGAACGTTTTTAATATTAGCTCGCGGTCAGGAATCTATGAATTTGCTGGAAAGATGGAATCTTTCCGTTTGAGAATTTTAAGGCACTTTGAACGTTTTTAATATTAGCTCGCGGTCAGGAATCTATGAATTTGCTGGAAAGATGGAATCTCTCCGTTTGAGAATTTTACGGCACATTCGACGTTTTTAATATTAGCTCGCGATCAGGAATCTATGAATTTGCTGGAAAGATGGAATCTCTCCGTTTGAGAAATTTACGGCACATTCGACGTTTTTAATATTAGCTCGCGGTCAGGAATCTATGAATTTGCTGGAAAGATGGAATCTGTCCGTTTGAGAATTTTACGGCACATTCGACGTTTTTAATATTAGCTCGCGATCAGGAATCTATGAATTTGCTGGAAAGATGGAATCTCTCCGTTTGAGAATTTTACGGCACATTGAACGTTTTTAATATTAGCTCGCGGTCAGGAATCTATGAATTTGCTGGAAAGATGGAATCTCTCCGTTTGAGAATTTTACGGCACATTCGACGTTTTTAATATTAGCTCGCGGTCAGGAATCAATGAATTTGCTGGAAAGATGGAATCTCTCCGTTTGAGAATTTTACGGCACATTCGACGTTTTTAATATTAGCTCGCGGTCAAGAATCTATGAATTTGCTGGAAAGATGGAATCTCTCCGTTTGAGAATTTTACGGCACATTCGACGTTTTTAATATTAGCTCGCGGTCAGGAATCTATGAATTTGCTGGAAAGATGGAATCTCTCCATTTGAGAATTTTACGGCACATTCGACGTTTTTAATATTAGCTCGCGATCAGGAATCTAGGAATTTGCTGGAAAGATGGAATCTCTCCGTTTGAGAATTTTACGGCACATTCGACGTTTTTAATATTAGCTCGCGATCAGGAATCTATGAATTTGCTGGAAAGATGGAATCTCTCCGTTTGAGAAATTTACGGCACATTCGACGTTTTTAATATTAGCTCGCGGTCAGGAATCTATGAATTTGCTGGAAAGATGGAATCTCTCCGTTTGAGACTTTTACGGCACATTCGACGTTTTCAATATTAGCTCGCGATCAGGAATCTATGGATTTGCTGGAAAGATGGAATCTCTCCGTTTGAGAATTTTACGGCACATTCGACGTTTTTAATATTAGCTCGCGATCAGGAATCTATGAATTTGCTGGAAAGATGGAATCTCTCCGTTTGAGAATTTTACGGCACATTGAACGTTTTTAATATTAGCTCGCGGTCAGGAATCTATGAATTTGCTGGAAAGATGGAATCTTTCCGTTTGAGAATTTTAAGGCACTTTGAACGTTTTTAATATTAGCTCGCGGTCAGGAATCTATGAATTTGCTGGAAAGATGGAATCTCTCCGTTTGAGAATTTTACGGCACATTCGACGTTTTTAATATTAGCTCGCGGTCAGGAATCTATGAATTTGCTGGAAAGATGGAATCTCTCCGTTTGAGAATTTTACGGCACATTCGACGTTTTTAATATTAGCTCGCGGTCAGGAATCTATGAATTTGCTGGAAAGATGGAATCTCTCCGTTTGAGAATTTTACGGCACATTCGACGTTTTTAATATTAGCTCGCGGTCAGGAATCTATGAATTTGCTGGAAAGATGGAATCTCTCCGTTTGAGAATTTTACGGCACATTGAACGTTTTTAATATTAGCTCGCGGTCAGGAATCTATGAATTTGCTGGAAAGATGGAATCTTTCCGTTTGAGAATTTTAAGGCACTTTGAACGTTTTTAATATTAGCTCGCGGTCAGGAATCTATGAATTTGCTGGAAAGATGGAATCTCTCCGTTTGAGAATTTTACGGCACATTCGACGTTTTTAATATTAGCTCGCGGTCAGGAATCTATGAATTTGCTGGAAAGATGGAATCTTTCCGTTTGAGAATTTTAAGGCACTTTGAACGTTTTTAATATTAGCTCGCGGTCAGGAATCTATGAATTTGCTGGAAAGATGGAATCTCTCCGTTTGAGAATTTTACGGCACATTCGACGTTTTTAATATTAGCTCGCGATCAGGAATCTATGAATTTGCTGGAAAGATGGAATCTCTCCGTTTGAGAATTTTACGGCACATTCGACGTTTTTAATATTAGCTCGCGGTCAGGAATCTATGAATTTGCTGGAAAGATGGAATCTCTCCGTTTGAGAATTTTACGGCACATTCGACGTTTTTAATATTAGCTCGCGGTCAGGAATCTATGAATTTGCTGGAAAGATGGAATCTCTCCGTTTGAGAATTTTACGGCACATTCGACGTTTTTAATATTAGCTCGCGGTCAGGAATCTATGAATTTGCTGGAAAGATGGAATCTCTCCGTTTGAGAATTTTACGGCACATTCGACGTTTTTAATATTAGCTCGCGATCAGGAATCTATGAATTTGCTGGAAAGATGGAATCTCTCCGTTTGAGAATTTTACGGCACATTGAACGTTTTTAATATTAGCTCGCGGTCAGGAATCTATGAATTTGCTGGAAAGATGGAATCTTTCCGTTTGAGAATTTTAAGGCACTTTGAACGTTTTTAATATTAGCTCGCGGTCAGGAATCTATGAATTTGCTGGAAAGATGGAATCTCTCCGTTTGAGAATTTTACGGCACATTCGACGTTTTTAATATTAGCTCGCGGTCAGGAATCTATGAATTTGCTGGAAAGATGGAATCTCTCCGTTTGAGAATTTTACGGCACATTCGACGTTTTTAATATTTAGCTCGCGATCAGGAATCTATGAATTTGCTGGAAAGATGGAATCTCTCCGTTGAGAATTTTACGGGACATTCAACGTTTTTAATATTAGCTCGCGGTCAGGAATCTATGAATTTGCTGGAAAGATGGAATCTCTCCGTTTGAGAATTTTACGGCACATTCGACGTTTTTAATATTAGCTCGCGATCAGGAATCTATGAATTTGTTGGAAAGATGGAATCTCTCCGTTTGAGAATTTTACGGCACATTCGACGTTTTTAATATTAGCTCGCGATCAGGAATCTATTAATTTGCTGGAAAGATGGAATCTCTCCGTTTGAGAAATTTACGGCACATTCGACGTTTTTAATATTAGCTCGCGATCAGGAATCTATGAATTTGCTGGAAAGATGGAATCTCTCCGTTTGAGAATTTTACGGCACATTCGACGTTTTTAATATTAGCTCGCGATCAGGAATCTATGAATTTGCTGGAAAGATGGAATCTCTCCGTTTGAGAAATTTACGGCACATTCGACGTTTTTAATATTAGCTCGCGGTCAGGAATCTATGAATTTGCTGGAAAGATGGAATCTCTCCGTTTGAGAATTTTACGGCACATTCGACGTTTTTAATATTAGCTCGCGATCAGGAATCTATGAATTTGCTGGAAAGAGGGAATCTCTCCGTTTGAGAATTTTACGGCACATTCGACGTTTTTAATATTAGCTCGCGGTCAGGAATCTATGAATTTGCTGGAAAGAGGGAATCTCTCCGTTTGAGAATTTTACCGCACATTGAACGTTTTTAATATTAGCTCGCGATCAGGAATCTATGAATTTGCTGGAAAGATGGAATTTCTCCGTTTGAGAATTTTACGGGACATTCAACGTTTTTAATATTAGCTCGCGGTCAGGAATCTATGAATTTGCTGGAAAGATGGAATCTCTCCGTTTGAGAATTTTACGGCACATTCGACGTTTTTAATATTAGCTCGCGATCAGGAATCTATGAATTTGTTGGAAAGATGGAATCTCTCCGTTTGAGAATTTTACGGCACATTCGACGTTTTTAATATTAGCTCGCGATCAGGAATCTATGAATTTGCTGGAAAGATGGAATCTCTCCGTTTGAGAAATTTACGGCACATTCGACGTTTTTAATATTAGCTCGCGGTCAGGAATCTATGAATTTGCTGGAAAGAGGGAATCTCTCCGTTTGAGAATTTTACGGCTCATTCGACGTTTTTAATATTAGCTCGCGGTCAGGAATCTATGAATTTTCTGGAAAGATGGAATCTCTCCGTTTGAGAATTTTACGGCACATTCGACGTTTTTAATATTAGCTCGCGGTCAGGAATCTATGAATTTTCTGGAAAGATGGAATCTCTCCGTTTGAGAATTTTACGGCACATTCGACGTTTTTAATATTAGCTCGCGATCAGGAATCTATGAATTTGCTGGAAAGATGGAATCTCTCCGTTTGAGAATTTTACGGCACATTCGACGTTTTTAATATTAGCTCGCGATCAGGAATCTATGAATTTGCTGGAAAGATGGAATCTCTCCGTTTGAGAATTTTACGGCACATTCGACGTTTTTAATATTAGCTCGCGATCAGGAATCTATGAATTTGCTGGAAAGATGGAATCTCTCCGTTTGAGAATTTTACGGCACATTCGACGTTTTTAATATTAGCTCGCGGTCAGGAATCTATGAATTTGCTGGAAAGATGGAATCTCTCCGTTTGAGAATTTTACGGCACATTCGACGTTTTTAATATTAGCTCGCGGTCAGGAATCTATGAATTTGCTGGAAAGATGGAATCTCTCCGTTTGAGAATTTTACGGCACATTCGACGTTTTTAATATTAGCTCGCGGTCAGGAATCTATGAATTTGCTGGAAAGATGGAATCTCTCCGTTTGAGAATTTTACGGGACATTCGACGTTTTTAATATTAGCTCGCGATCAGGAATCTATGAATTTGCTGGAAAGATGGAATCTCTCCGTTTGAGAAATTTACGGCACATTCGACGTTTTAATATTAGGTCGCGGTCAGGAATCTATGAATTTGCTGGAAAGATGGAATCTCTCCGTTTGAGAATTTTACGGCACATTGAACGTTTTTAATATTAGCTCGCGATCAGGAATCTATGAATTTGCTGGAAAGATGGAATCTCTCCGTTTGAGAATTTTACGGGACATTCAACGTTTTTAATATTAGCTCGCGGTCAGGAATCTATGAATTTGCTGGAAAGATGGAATCTCTCCGTTTGAGAAATTTACGGCACATTCGACGTTTTTAATATTAGCTCGCGGTCAGGAATCTATGAATTTGCTGGAAAGATGGAATCTCTCCGTTTGAGAATTTTACGGCACATTGAACGTTTTTAATATTAGCTCGCGATCAGGAATCTATGAATTTGCTGGAAAGATGGAATCTCCCCGTTTGAGAATTTTACGGGACATTCAACGTTTTTAATATTAGCTCGCGGTCAGGAATCTATGAATTTGCTGGAAAGATGGAATCTCTCCGTTTGAGAATTTTACGGCACATTCGACGTTTTTAATATTAGCTCGCGATCAGGAATCTATGAATTTGCTGGAAAGATGGAATCTCTCCGTTTGAGAATTTTACGGCACATTCGACGTTTCTAATATTAGCTCGCGGTCAGGAACCTATGAATTTGCTGGAAAGATGGAATCTCTCCGTTTGAGAATTTTACGGCACATTCGACGTTTTTAATATTAGCTCGCGATCA
This sequence comes from Actinernus sp. WN-2022, assembly GCA_030867875.1. NCBI lineage: Eukaryota > Metazoa > Cnidaria > Anthozoa > Actiniaria > Actinernidae > Actinernus > Actinernus sp. WN-2022. The sequence continues at coordinate 14,370 of JAOWCC010000366.1, forward strand.
GGAATCTATGAATTTGCTGGAAAGATGGAATCTCTCCGTTTGAGAATTTTACGGCACATTCGACGTTTTTAATATTAGCTCGCGGTCAGGAATCTATGAATTTGCTGGAAAGATGGAATCTCTCCGTTTGAGAATTTTACGGCACATTCGACGTTTTTAATATTAGCTCGCGATCAGGAATCTATGAATTTGCTGGAATGACGGAATCTCTCCGTTTGAGAAATTTACGGCACATTCGACGTTTTTAATATTAGCTCGCGGTCAGGAATCTATGAATTTGCTGGAAAGATGGAATCTCTCCGTTTGAGAATTTTACGGCACATTCGACGTTTTTAATATTAGCTCGCGGTCAGGAATCTATGAATTTGCTGGAAAGATGGAATCTCTCCGTTTGAGAATTTTACGGCACATTCGACGTTTTTAATATTAGCTCGCGATCAGGAATCTATGAATTTGCTGGAAAGATGGAATCTCTCCGTTTGAGAATTTTACGGCACATTCGACGTTTTTAATATTAGCTCGCGATCAGGAATCTATGAATTTGCTGGAAAGATGGAATCTCTCCGTTTGAGAATTTTACGGCACATTCGACGTTTTTAATATTAGCTCGCGATCAGGAATCTATGAATTTGCTGGAAAGATGGAATCTCTCCGTTTGAGAATTTACGGCACATTCGACGTTTTTAATATTAGCTCGCGGTCAGGAATCTATGAATTTGCTGGAAAGATGGAATCTCTCCGTTTGAGAATTTTACGGCACATTGAACGTTTTTAATATTAGCTCGCGATCAGGAATCTATGAATTTGCTGGAAAGATGGAATCTCTCCGTTTGAGAATTTTACGGGACATTCAACGTTTTTAATATTAGCTCGCGGTCAGGAATCTATGAATTTGCTGGAAAGATGGAATCTCTCCGTTTGAGAAATTTACGGCACATTCGACGTTTTTAATATTAGCTCGCGGTCAGGAATCTATGAATTTGCTGGAAAGATGGAATCTCTCCGTTTGAGAATTTTACGGCACATTGAACGTTTTTAATATTAGCTCGCGATCAGGAATCTATGAATTTGCTGGAAAGATGGAATCTCTCCGTTTGAGAATTTTACGGGACATTCAACGTTTTTAATATTAGCTCGCGGTCAGGAATCTATGAATTTGCTGGAAAGATGGAATCTCTCCGTTTGAGAATTTTACGGCACATTCGACGTTTTTAATATTAGCTCGCGATCAGGAATCTATGAATTTGCTGGAAAGATGGAATCTCTCCGTTTGAGAATTTTACGGCACATTCGACGTTTTTAATATTAGCTCGCGGTCAGGAATCTATGAATTTGCTGGAAAGATGGAATCTCTCCGTTTGAGAATTTTACGGCACATTCGACGTTTTTAACATTAGCTCGCGATCAGGAATCTATGAATTTGCTGGAAAGATGGAATCTCTCCGTTTGAGAAATTTACGGCACATTCGACGTTTTTAATATTAGCTCGCGGTCAGGAATCTATGAATTTGCTGGAAAGATGGAATCTCTCCGTTTGAGAATTTTACGGCACATTCGACGTTTTTAATATTAGCTCGCGGTCAGGAATCTATGAATTTGCTGGAAAGATGGAATCTCTCCGTTTGAGAATTTTACGGCACATTGAACGTTTTTAATATTAGCTCGCGGTCAGGAATCTATGAATTTGCTGGAAAGATGGAATCTCTCCGTTTGAGAATTTTACGGCACATTCGACGTTTTTAATATTAGCTCGCGGTCAGGAATCTATGAATTTGCTGGAAAGATGGAATCTCTCCGTTTGAGAAATTTAGGGCACATTCGACGTTTTTAATATTAGCTCGCGGTCAGGAATCTATGAATTTGCTGGAAAGATGGAATCTCTCCGTTTGAGAATTTTACGGCACATTCGACGTTTTTAATATTAGCTCGCGATCAGGAATCTATGAATTTGCTGGAAAGATGGAATCTCTCCGTTTGAGAATTTTACGGCACATTCGACGTTTTTAATATTAGCTCGCGATCAGGAATCTATGAATTTGCTGAAAGATGGAATCTCTCCGTTTGAGAATTTTACGGGACATTCGACGTTTTAATATTAGCTCGCGGTCAGGAATCTATGAATTTGCTGGAAAGATGGAATCTCTCCGTTTGAGAATTTTACGGCACATTCGACGTTTTTTAATATTAGCTCGCGATCAGGAATCTATGAATTTGCTGGAAAGATGGAATCTCTCCGTTTGAGAATTTTACGGCACATTCGACGTTTTTAATATTAGCTCGCGGTCAGGAATCTATGAATTTGCTGGAAAGATGGAATCTCTCCGTTTGAGAATTTTACGGCACATTCGACGTTTTTAATATTAGCTCGCGGTCAGGAATCTATGAATTTGCTGGAAAGATGGAATCTCTCCGTTTGAGAATTTTACGGCACATTCGACGTTTTTAATATTAGCTCGCGATCAGGAATCTATGAATTTGCTGGAAAGATGGAATCTCTCCGTTTGAGAATTTTACGGCACATTCGACGTTTTTAATATTAGCTCGCGGTCAGGAATCTATGAATTTGCTGGAAAGATGGAATATATCCGTTTGAGAATTTTACGGCACATTCGACGTTTTTCATATTAGCTCGCGATCAGGAATCTATGAATTTGCTGGAAAGATGGAATCTCTCCGTTTGAGAATTTTACGGCACATTCGACGTTTTTAATATTAGCTCGCGGTCAGGAATCTATGAATTTGCTGGAAAGATGGAATATATCCGTTTGAGAATTTTACGGCACATTCGACGTTTTTAATATTAGCTCGCGATCAGGAATCTATGAATTTGCTGGAAAGATGGAATCTCTCCGTTTGAGAAATTTACGGCACATTCGACGTTTTTAATATTAGCTCGCGGTCAGGAATCTATGAATTTGCTGGAAAGATGAATCTCTCCGTTTGAGAATTTTACGGCACATTGAACGTTTTTAATATTAGCTCGCGGTCAGGAATCTATGAATTTGCTGGAAAGATGGAATCTCTCCGTTTGAGAATTTTACGGGACATTCAACGTTTTTAATATTAGCTCGCGGTCAGGAATCTATGAATTTGCTGGAAAGATGGAATCTCTCCGTTTGAGAATTTTACGGCACATTCGACGTTTTTAATATTAGCTCGCGATCAGGAATCTATGAATTTGCTGGAAAGATGGAATCTCTCCGTTTGAGAATTTTACGGCACATTCGACGTTTTTAATATTAGCTCGCGGTCAGGAATCTATGAATTTGCTGGAAAGATGGAATCTCTCCGTTTGAGAATTTTACGGCACATTCGACGTTTTTAATATTAGCTCGCGATCAGGAATCTATGAATTTGCTGGAAAGATGGAATCTCTCCGTTTGAGAATTTTACGGCACATTCGACGTTTTTAATATTAGCTCGCGGTCAGGAATCTATGAATTTGCTGGAAAGATGGAATCTCTCCGTTTGAGAATTTTACGGCACATTCGACGTTTTTAATATTAGCTCGCGATCAGGAATCTATGAATTTGCTGGAAAGATGGAATCTCTCCGTTTGAGAAATTTACGGGACATTCGACGTTTTTAATATTAGCTCGCGGTCAGGAATCTATGAATTTGCTGGAAAGATGGAATCTCTCCGTTTGAGAATTTTACGGCACATTCGACGTTTTTAATATTAGCTCGCGGTCAGGAATCTATGAATTTGCTGGAAAGATGGAATCTCTCCGTTTGAGAATTTTACGGCACATTCGACGTTTTTAATATTAGCTCGCGATCAGGAATCTATGAATTTGCTGGAAAGATGGAATCTCTCCGTTTGAGAATTTTACGGCACATTCGACGTTTTTAATATTAGCTCGCGATCAGGAATCTATGAATTTGCTGGAAAGATGGAATCTCTCCGTTTGAGAATTTTACGGCACATTCGACGTTTTTAATATTAGCTCGCGATCAGGAATCTATGAATTTGCTGGAAAGATGGAATCTCTCCGTTTGAGAAATTTACGGCACATTCGACGTTTTTAATATTAGCTCGCGGTCAGGAATCTATGAATTTGCTGGAAAGATGGAATCTCTCCGTTTGAGAATTTTACGGCACATTGAACGTTTTTAATATTAGCTCGCGATCAGGAATCTATGAATTTGCTGGAAAGATGGAATCTCTCCGTTTGAGAATTTTACGGGACATTCAACGTTTTTAATATTAGCTCGCGGTCAGGAATCTATGAATTTGCTGGAAAGATGGAATCTCTCCGTTTGAGAAATTTACGGCACATTCGACGTTTTTAATATTAGCTCGCGGTCAGGAATCTATGAATTTGCTGGAAAGATGGAATCTCTCCGTTTGAGAAATTTACGGGACATTCGACGTTTTTAATATTAGCTCGCGGTCAGGAATCTATGAATTTGCTGGAAAGATGGAATCTCTCCGTTTGAGAATTTTACGGCACATTCGACGTTTTTAATATTAGCTCGCGGTCAGGAATCTATGAATTTGCTGGAAAGATGGAATCTCTCCGTTTGAGAATTTTACGGCACATTCGACGTTTTTAATATTAGCTCGCGATCAGGAATCTATGAATTTGCTGGAAAGATGGAATCTCTCCGTTTGAGAATTTTACGGCACATTCGACGTTTTTAATATTAGCTCGCGATCAGGAATCTATGAATTTGCTGGAAAGATGGAATCTCTCCGTTTGAGAATTTTACGGCACATTCGACGTTTTTAATATTAGCTCGCGATCAGGAATCTATGAATTTGCTGGAAAGATGGAATCTCTCCGTTTGAGAAATTTACGGCACATTCGACGTTTTTTAGCTCGCGGTCAGGAATCTATGAATTTGCTGGAAAGATGGAATCTCTCCGTTTGAGAATTTTACGGCACATTGAACGTTTTTAATATTAGCTCGCGATCAGGAATCTATGAATTTGCTGGAAAGATGGAATCTCTCCGTTTGAGAATTTTACGGGACATTCAACGTTTTTAATATTAGCTCGCGGTCAGGAATCTATGAATTTGCTGGAAAGATGGAATCTCTCCGTTTGAGAATTTACGGCACATTCGACGTTTTTAATATTAGCTCGCGGTCAGGAATCTATGAATTTGCTGGAAAGATGGAATCTCTCCGTTTGAGAATTTTACGGCACATTGAACGTTTTTAATATTAGCTCGCGATCAGGAATCTATGAATTTGCTGGAAAGATGGAATCTCTCCGTTTGAGAATTTTACGGGACATTCAACGTTTTTAATATTAGCTCGCGGTCAGGAATCTATGAATTTGCTGGAAAGATGGAATCTCTCCGTTTGAGAATTTTACGGCACATTCGACGTTTTTAATATTAGCTCGCGATCAGGAATCTATGAATTTGCTGGAAAGATGGAATCTCTCCGTTTGAGAATTTTACGGCACATTCGACGTTTTTAATATTAGCTCGCGGTCAGGAATCTATGAATTTGCTGGAAAGATGGAATCTCTCCGTTTGAGAATTTTACGGCACATTCGACGTTTTTAACATTAGCTCGCGATCAGGAATCTATGAATTTGCTGGAAAGATGGAATCTCTCCGTTTGAGAAATTTACGGCACATTCGACGTTTTTAATATTAGCTCGCGGTCAGGAATCTATGAATTTGCTGGAAAGATGGAATCTCTCCGTTTGAGAATTTTACGGCACATTCGACGTTTTTAATATTAGCTCGCGGTCAGGAATCTATGAATTTGCTGGAAAGATGGAATCTCTCCGTTTGAGAATTTTACGGCACATTCGACGTTTTTAATATTAGCTCGCGATCAGGAATCTATGAATTTGCTGGAAAGATGGAATCTCTCCGTTTGAGAATTTTACGGCACATTCGACGTTTTTAATATTAGCTCGCGATCAGGAATCTATGAATTTGCTGGAAAGATGGAATCTCTCCGTTTGAGAATTTTACGGCACATTCGACGTTTTTAATATTAGCTCGCGGTCAGGAATCTATGAATTTGCTGGAAAGATGGAATCTCTCCGTTTGAGAATTTACGGCACATTCGACGTTTTTAATATTAGCTCGCGGTCAGGAATCTATGAATTTTCTGGAAAGATGGAATCTCTCCGTTTGAGAATTTTACGGCACATTCGACGTTTTTAATATTAGCTCGCGATCAGGAATCTATGAATTTGCTGGAAAGATGGAATCTCTCCGTTTGAGAATTTTACGGGACATTCGACGTTTTTAATATTAGCTCGCGATCAGGAATCTATGAATTTGCTGGAAAGATGGAATCTCTCCGTTTGAGAATTTTACGGCACATTCGACGTTTTTAATATTAGCTCGCGGTCAGGAATCTATGAATTTGCTGGAAAGATGGAATCTCTCCGTTTGAGAATTTTACGGCACATTCGACGTTTTTAATATTAGCTCGCGGTCAGGAATCTATGAATTTGCTGGAAAGATGGAATCTCTCCGTTTGAGAATTTTACGGGACATTCAACGTTTTTAATATTAGCTCGCGGTCAGGAATCTATGAATTTGCTGGAAAGATGGAATCTCTCCGTTTGAGAATTTTACGGCACATTCGACGTTTTTAATATTAGCTCGCGATCAGGAATCTATGAATTTGCTGGAAAGATGGAATCTCTCCGTTTGAGAATTTTACGGCACATTCGACGTTTTTAATATTAGCTCGCGGTCAGGAATCTATGAATTTGCTGGAAAGATGGAATCTCTCCGTTTGAGAATTTTACGGCACATTCGACGTTTTTAACATTAGCTCGCGATCAGGAATCTATGAATTTGCTGGAAAGATGGAATCTCTCCGTTTGAGAAATTTACGGCACATTCGACGTTTTTAATATTAGCTCGCGGTCAGGAATCTATGAATTTGCTGGAAAGATGGAATCTCTCCGTTTGAGAATTTTACGGCACATTCGACGTTTTTAATATTAGCTCGCGGTCAGGAATCTATGAATTTGCTGGAAAGATGGAATCTCTCCGTTTGAGAATTTTACGGCACATTCGACGTTTTTAATATTAGCTCGCGATCAGGAATCTATGAATTTGCTGGAAAGATGGAATCTCTCCGTTTGAGAATTTTACGGCACATTCGACGTTTTTAATATTAGCTCGCGATCAGGAATCTATGAATTTGCTGGAAAGATGGAATCTCTCCGTTTGAGAATTTTACGGCACATTCGACGTTTTTAATATTAGCTCGCGGTCAGGAATCTATGAATTTGCTGGAAAGATGGAATCTCTCCGTTTGAGAATTTACGGCACATTCGACGTTTTTAATATTAGCTCGCGGTCAGGAATCTATGAATTTTCTGGAAAGATGGAATCTCTCCGTTTGAGAATTTTACGGCACATTCGACGTTTTTAATATTAGCTCGCGATCAGGAATCTATGAATTTGCTGGAAAGATGGAATCTCTCCGTTTGAGAATTTTACGGGACATTCGACGTTTTTAATATTAGCTCGCGATCAGGAATCTATGAATTTGCTGGAAAGATGGAATCTCTCCGTTTGAGAATTTTACGGCACATTCGACGTTTTTAATATTAGCTCGCGGTCAGGAATCTATGAATTTGCTGGAAAGATGGAATCTCTCCGTTTGAGAATTTTACGGCACATTCGACGTTTTTAATATTAGCTCGCGATCAGGAATCTATGAATTTGCTGGAAAGATGGAATCTCTCCGTTTGAGAATTTTACGGCACATTCGACGTTTTTAATATTAGCTCGCGATCAGGAATCTATGAATTTGCTGGAAAGATGGAATCTCTCCGTTTGAGAAATTTACGGCACATTCGACGTTTTTAATATTAGCTCGCGGTCAGGAATCTATGAATTTGCTGGAAAGATGGAATCTCTCCGTTTGAGAATTTTACGGCACATTCGACGTTTTTAATATTAGCTCGCGGTCAGGAATCTATGAATTTGCTGGAAAGATGGAATCTCTCCGTTTGAGAATTTTACGGCACATTCGACGTTTTTAATATTAGCTCGCGATCAGGAATCTATGAATTTGCTGGAAAGATGGAATCTCTCCGTTTGAGAATTTTACGGCACATTCGACGTTTTTAATATTAGCTCGCGATCAGGAATCTATGAATTTGCTGGAAAGATGGAATCTCTCCGTTTGAGAATTTTACGGCACATTCGACGTTTTTAATATTAGCTCGCGGTCAGGAATCTATGAATTTGCTGGAAAGATGGAATCTCTCCGTTTGAGAATTTACGGCACATTCGACGTTTTTAATATTAGCTCGCGGTCAGGAATCTATGAATTTTCTGGAAAGATGGAATCTCTCCGTTTGAGAATTTTACGGCACATTCGACGTTTTTAATATTAGCTCGCGATCAGGAATCTATGAATTTGCTGGAAAGATGGAATCTCTCCGTTTGAGAATTTTACGGGACATTCGACGTTTTTAATATTAGCTCGCGGTCAGGAATCTATGAATTTGCTGGAAAGATGGAATCTCTCCGTTTGAGAATTTTACGGCACATTCGACGTTTTTAATATTAGCTCGCGATCAGGAATCTATGAATTTGCTGGAAAGATGGAATCTCTCCGTTTGAGAATTTTACGGCACATTCGACGTTTTTAATATTAGCTCGCGGTCAGGAATCTATGAATTTGCTGGAAAGATGGAATCTCTCCGTTTGAGAATTTTACGGCACATTCGACGTTTTTAATATTAGCTCGCGGTCAGGAATCTATGAATTTGCTGGAAAGATGGAATCTCTCCGTTTGAGAATTTTACGACACATTCGAAGTTTTTAATATTAGCTCGCGATCAGGAATCTATGAATTTGCTGGAAAGATGGAATCTCTCCGTTTGAGAATTTTACGGCACATTCGACGTTTTTAATATTAGCTCGCGGTCAGGAATCTATGAATTTGCTGGAAAGATGGAATATCTCCGTTTGAGAATTTTACGGCACATTCGACGTTTTTAATATTAGCTCGCGATCAGGAATCTATGAATTTGCTGGAAAGATGGAATCTCTCCGTTTGAGAAATTTACGGCACATTCGACGTTTTTAATATTAGCTCGCGGTCAGGAATCTATGAATTTGCTGGAAAGATGGAATCTCTCCGTTTGAGAATTTTACGGCACATTGAACGTTTTTAATATTAGCTCGCGGTCAGGAATCTATGAATTTGCTGGAAAGATGGAATCTCTCCGTTTGAGAATTTTACGGGACATTCAACGTTTTTAATATTAGCTCGCGGTCAGGAATCTATGAATTTGCTGGAAAGATGGAATCTCTCCGTTTGAGAATTTTACGGCACATTCGACGTTTTTAATATTAGCTCGCGATCAGGAATCTATGAATTTGCTGGAAAGATGGAATCTCTCCGTTTGAGAATTTTACGGCACATTCGACGTTTTTAATATTAGCTCGCGGTCAGGAATCTATGAATTTGCTGGAAAGATGGAATCTCTCCGTTTGAGAATTTTACGGCACATTCGACGTTTTTAATATTAGCTCGCGATCAGAAATCTATGAATTTGCTGGAAAGATGGAATCTCTCCGTTTGAGAATTTTACGGCACATTCGACGTTTTTAATATTAGCTCGCGGTCAGGAATCTATGAATTTGCTGGAAAGATGGAATCTCTCCGTTTGAGAATTTTACGGCACATTCGACGTTTTTAATATTAGCTCGCGATCAGGAATCTATGAATTTGCTGGAAAGATGGAATCTCTCCGTTTGAGAAATTTACGGCACATTCGACGTTTTTAATATTAGCTCGCGATCAGGAATCTATGAATTTGCTGGAAAGATGGAATCTCTCCGTTTGAGAATTTTACGGCACATTCGACGTTTTTAATATTAGCTCGCGGTCAGGAATCTATGAATTTGCTGGAAAGATGGAATATCTCCGTTTGAGAATTTTACGGCACATTCGACGTTTTTAATATTAGCTCGCGATCAGGAATCTATGAATTTGCTGGAAAGATGGAATCTCTCCGTTTGAGAAATTTACGGCACATTCGACGTTTTCAATATTAGCTCGCGGTCAGGAATCTATGAATTTGCTGGAAAGATGGAATCTCTCCGTTTGAGAATTTTACGGGACATTGAACGTTTTTAATATTAGCTCGCGGTCAGGAATCTATGAATTTGCTGGAAAGATGGAATCTCTCCGTTTGAGAATTTTACGGGACATTCAACGTTTTTAATATTAGCTCGCGGTCAGGAATCTATGAATTTGCTGGAAAGATGGAATCTCTCCGTTTGAGAATTTTACGGCACATTCGACGTTTTTAATATTAGCTCGCGATCAGGAATCTATGAATTTGCTGGAAAGATGGAATCTCTCCGTTTGAGAATTTTACGGCACATTCGACGTTTTTAATATTAGCTCGCGGTCAGGAATCTATGAATTTGCTGGAAAGATGGAATCTCTCCGTTTGAGAATTTTACGGCACATTCGACGTTTTTAATATTAGCTCGCGATCAGGAATCTATGAATTTGCTGGAAAGATGGAATCTCTCCGTTTGAGAATTTTACGGCACATTCGACGTTTTTAATATTAGCTCGCGGTCAGGAATCTATGAATTTGCTGGAAAGATGGAATCTCTCCGTTTGAGAATTTTACGGCACATTCGACGTTTTTAATATTAGCTCGCGATCAGGAATCTATGAATTTGCTGGAAAGATGGAATCTCTCCGTTTGAGAAATTTACGGGACATTCGACGTTTTTAATATTAGCTCGCGGTCAGGAATCTATGAATTTGCTGGAAAGATGGAATCTCTCCGTTTGAGAATTTTACGGCACATTCGACGTTTTTAATATTAGCTCGCGGTCAGGAATCTATGAATTTGCTGGAAAGATGGAATCTCTCCGTTTGAGAATTTTACGGGACATTCGACGTTTTTAATATTAGCTCGCGGTCAGGAATCTATGAATTTGCTGGAAAGATGGAATCTCTCCGTTTGAGAATTTTACGGCACATTCGACGTTTTTAATATTAGCTCGCGATCAGGAATCTATGAATTTGCTGGAAAGATGGAATCTCTCCGTTTGAGAATTTTACGGCACATTCGACGTTTTTAATATTAGCTCGCGGTCAGGAATCTATGAATTTGCTGGAAAGATGGAATCTCTCCGTTTGAGAATTTTACGGCACATTCGACGTTTTTAATATTAGCTCGCGGTCAGGAATCTATGAATTTGCTGGAAAGATGGAATCTCTCCGTTTGAGAATTTTACGGCACATTCGACGTTTTTAATATTAGCTCGCGATCAGGAATCTATGAATTTGCTGGAAAGATGGAATCTCTCCGTTTGAGAATTTTACGGCACATTCGACGTTTTTAATATTAGCTCGCGGTCAGGAATCTATGAATTTGCTGGAAAGATGGAATCTCTCCGTTTGAGAATTTTACGGCACATTCGACGTTTTTAATATTAGCTCGCGATCAGGAATCTATGAATTTGCTGGAAAGATGGAATCTCTCCGTTTGAGAAATTTACGGGACATTCGACGTTTTTAATATTAGCTCGCGGTCAGGAATCTATGAATTTGCTGGAAAGATGGAATCTCTCCGTTTGAGAATTTTACGGCACATTCGACGTTTTTAATATTAGCTCGCGGTCAGGAATCTATGAATTTGCTGGAAAGATGGAATCTCTCCGTTTGAGAATTTTACGGCACATTCGACGTTTTTAATATTAGCTCGCGGTCAGGAATCTATGAATTTGCTGGAAAGATGGAATCTCTCCGTTTGAGAAATTTAGGGCACATTCGACGTTTTTAATATTAGCTCGCGATCAGGAATCTATGAATTTGCTGGAAAGATGGAATCTCTCCGTTTGAGAATTTTACGGGACATTCGACGTTTTTAATATTAGCTCGCGGTCAGGAATCTATGAATTTGCTGGAAAGATGGAATCTCTCCGTTTGAGAATTTTACGGCACATTCGACGTTTTTAATATTAGCTCGCGGTCAGGAATCTATGAATTTGCTGGAAAGATGGAATCTCTCCGTTTGAGAATTTTACGGCACATTCGACGTTTTTAATATTAGCTCGCGGTCAGGAATCTATGAATTTGCTGGAAAGATGGAATCTCTACGTTTGACAAATTTAGGGCACATTCGACGTTTTTAATATTAGCTCGCGGTCAGGAATCTATGAATTTGCTGGAAAGATGGAATCTCTCCGTTTGAGAATTTTACGGCACATTCGACGTTTTTAATATTAGCTCGCGATCAGGAATCTATGAATTTGCTGGAAAGATGGAATCTCTCCGTTTGAGAATTTTACGGCACATTCGACGTTTTTAATATTAGCTCGCGGTCAGGAATCTATGAATTTGCTGGAAAGATGGAATCTCTCCGTTTGAGAATTTTACGGCACATTCGACGTTTTTAATATTAGCTCGCGGTCAGGAATCTATGAATTTGCTGGAAAGATGGAATCTCTCCGTTTGAGAATTTTACGGCACATTCGACGTTTTTAATATTAGCTCGCGATCAGGAATCTATGAATTTGCTGGAAAGATGGAATCTCTCCGTTTGAGAAATTTACGGCACATTCGACGTTTTTAATATTAGCTCGCGGTCAGGAATCTATGAATTTGCTGGAAAGATGGAATCTCTCCGTTTGAGAATTTTACGGCACATTCGACGTTTTTAATATTAGCTCGCGGTCAGGAATCTATGAATTTGCTGGAAAGATGGAATCTCTCCGTTTGAGAATTTTACGGCACATTCGACGTTTTTAATATTAGCTCGCGATCAGGAATCTATGAATTTGCTGGAAAGATGGAATCTCTCCGTTTGAGAATTTTACGGCACATTCGACGTTTTTAATATTAGCTCGCGGTCAGGAATCTATTAATTTGCTGGAAAGATGGAATCTGTCCGTCATTCCTGATTCCTGACTCATCATTCCTGATTCCTGATTCCTGATTCATCATTCCTGATTCATCATTCCTGATTCATCATTCATCATTCCTGATTCATCATTCCTTATTCCTGATTCATCATTCCTGATTCATTATTCCTGATTCATCATTCATCATTCCTGATTCATCATTCCTGATTCCTGATTCCTAATTCATCATTCCTGATTCCTGATTCATCATTCCTGATTCCTGATTCATTATTCCTGATTCCTGATTCATCATTCCTGATTCCTGATTCATCATTCATCATTCCTGATTCATCATTCCTGATTCCTGATTCATCATTCATGATTCCTGATTCATCATTCCTGATTCCTGATTCATCATTCCTGATTCCTGATTCATCATTCCTGATTCCTGATTCATCATTCCTGATTCATGATTCACCATTCGTGATTCCTGATTCATCATTCCTCTTTCCTGATTCATCATTCCTGATTCCTGATTCATCATTCCTGATTCCTGATTCATCATTCCTGATTCCTGATTCATCATTCCTGATTCCTGATTGATCATTCCTCATTCGTGATTGATCATTCCTCATTCCTGATTCATCATTCCTGATTCTTGATTCATCATTCCTGATTCCTGATTAATCACTCCTGATTCCTGATTCATCATTCCTGATTCATCAATCCTGATTCATCATTCATCATTCCTGATTCATCATTCCTGATTCCTGATTCATCATTGCTGATTCCTGATTCATCATTCATCATTGCTGATTCCTGATTCATCATTCATCATTCCTGATTCCTGACTCATCATTCCTGATTCCTGATTCATCATTCCTGATTCCTGATTCCTAATTCATCATTCCTGATTCCTGATTCATCATTCCTGATTCCTGATTCATTATTCCTGATTCCTTATTCATCATTCCTGATTCATGATTCATCATTCATCATTCCTGATTCATCATTCCTGATTCCTGATTCATCATTCATGATTCCTGATTCATCATTCCTGATTCCTGATTCATCATTCCTGATTCCTGATTCATCATTCCTGATTCCTGATTCATCATTCCTGATTCATGATTCACCATTCGTGATTCCTGATTCATCATTCCTCTTTCCTGATTCATCATTCCTGATTCCTGATTCATCATTCCTGATTCCTGATTCATCATTCCTGATTCCTGATTCATCATTCCTGATTCCTGATTGATCATTCCTCATTCCTGATTGATCATTCCTCATTCCTGATTCATCATTCCTGATTCTTGATTCATCATTCCTGATTCCTGATTAATCACTCCTGATTCCTGATTCCTGATTCATCATTCCTGATTCATCAATCCTGATTCATCATTCTTCATTCCTGATTCCTGATTCATCATTCCTGATTCATCAATCCTGATTCATCATTCTTCATTCCTGATTCCTGATTCATCATTCCTGATTCATCATTCCTGATCCATCATTCATCATTCCTGATTCATAATTCCTGATTCCTGATTCATCATTGCTGATTCCTGATTCATCATTCATCATTGCTGATTCCTGATTCATCATTCATCATTCCTGATTCCTGATTCATCATTCCTGATTCATCATTCATCATTCCTGATTCCTGATTCATCATTCCTGATTCATCATTCATCAATCCTGATTCATCATTCATAATTCCTGAATCATCATTCCTGATTCCTGATTCATCATTCCTGATTCCTGATTCATCATTCCTGATTCATCATTCCTGATTCATCAATCCTGATTCCTGATTGATCATTCCTCATTCCTGATTGATCATTCCTCATTCCTGATTCATCATGCCTGATTCCTGATTCATCATTCCTGATTCCTGATTAATCACTCCTGATTCCTGATTCATCATTCCTGATTCATCATTCCTGATTCCTGATTCATCATTCCTGATTCCTGATTCATCATTCATCATTCCTGATTCCTGATTCATCATTCCTGATTCATCATTCATCATTCCTGATTGATCATTGCTGATTCCTGATTCATCATTCCTGATTCCTGATTCATCATTCCTGATTGCTGATTCATCATTCATCATTCCTGATTCAACATTCCTCATTCCTGATTCATCATTCCTGATTCCTGATTGATCATTCCTCATTCCTGATTGATCATTCCTCATTCCTGATTCATCATTCCTGATCCATCATTCATCATTCCTGATTCATCATTCCTGATTCCTGATTCATCATTGCTGATTCCTGATTCATCATTCATCATTGCTGATTCCTGATTCATCATTCATCATTCCTGATTCCTGATTCATCATTCCTGATTCATCATTCATCATTCCTGATTCCTGATTCATCATTCCTGATTCATCATTCATCATTCCTGATTCATCATTCATAATTCCTGAATCATCATTCCTGATTCCTGATTCATCATTCCTGATTCCTGATTCATCATTCCTGATTCATCATTCCTGATTCATCAATCCTGATTCCTGATTGATCATTACTCATTCCTGATTGATCATTCCTCATTCCTGATTCATCATGCCTGATTCCTGATTCATCATTCCTGATTCCTGATTAATCACTCCTGATTCCTGATTCCTGATTCCTGATTCATCATTCCTGATTCATCATTCCTGATTCCTGATTCATCATTCCTGATTCCTGATTCATCATTCATCATTGCTGATTCCTGATTCATCATTCCTGATTCCTGATTCATCATTCCTGATTGCTGATTCATCATTCCTGATGCATCATTCCTGATTCATCATTCCTGATTCCTGTTTCATTATTCCTGATTCCTGATTCATCATTCCTGATTCATGATTCACCATTCCTGATTCCTGATTCGTCATTCCTCTTTCCTGATTCATCATTCCTGATCCCTGATACATTATTCATCATTCCTGATTCATCATTCCTGATTCCTGATTCATCATTCCTGATTCCTGATTCATCATTCATCATTCCTGATTCATCATTCCTCATTCCTGATTCATCATTCCTGATTCCTGATTGATCATTCCTCATTCCTGATTGATCATTCCTCATTCCTGATTCATCATTCCTGATTCTTGATTCATCATTCCTGATTCCTGATTAATCACTCCTGATTCCTGATTCCTGATTCATCATTCCTGATTCATCAATCCTGATTCATCATTCATCATTCCTGATTCATCATTCCTGATTCCTGATTCATCATTGCTGATTCCTGATTCATCATTCATCATTCCTGATTCCTGATTCATCATTCCTGATTCATCATTCATCATTCCTGATTCATCATTCATCATTCCTGATTCATCATTGCTGATTCCTGATTCATCATTCATCATTCCTGATTCCTGATTCATCATTCATCATTCCTGATTCATCATTCATCATTCCTGATTCATCATTCCTGATTCCTGACTCATCATTCATCATTCCTGATTCATCATTCCTTATTCCTGATTCATCATTCCTGATTCCTGATTCATGATTCACCATTCCTGATTCCTGATTCGTCATTCCTCTTTCCTGATTCATCATTCCTGATTCCTGATATATCATTCATCATTCCTGATTAATCATTCCTGATTCCTGATTCATCATTCATCATTCCTGATTCCTGATTCATCATTCATCATTCCTGATTCATCATTCCTCATTCCTGATTCATCATTCCTCATTCCTGATTCATCATTCCTCATTCCTGATTGATCATTCCTCATTCCTGATTCATCATTCCTGATTCTTGATTCATGATTCCTGATTCCTGATTAATCACTCCTGATTCCTGATTCCTGATTCATCATTCCTGATTCATCATTCCTGATTCATCAATCCTGATTCATCATTCATCATTCCTGATTCATCATTCCTGATTCCTGATTCATCATTCCTGATTCCTGATTCATCATTCATCATTCCTGATTCCTGATTCATCATTCCTGATTCATCATTCATCATTCCTGATTCATCATTCATCATTCCTGATTCATCATTGCTGATTCCTGATTCATCATTGCTGATTCATCTTTGCTGATTCCTGATTCATCATTCATCATTCCTGATTCATCATTCATCATTCCTGATTCATCATTCCTGATTCCTGACTCATCATTCATCATTCCTGATTCATAATTCCTTATTCCTGATTCATCATTCCTGATTCCTTATTCATCATTCATCATTCCTGATTCATCATTCCTGATTCCTGAATCATCATTCCTGATTCCTGATTCCTGATTCATCATTCCCGATTCATCATTCATCATTCCTGATTCATCATTCCTGATTCCTGATTCCTGATTCATCATTCATCATTCCTGATTCATCATTCCTCATTCCTGATTCATCATTCCTGATTCATCATTCATCATTCCTGATTCATCATTCATCATTCCTGAATCATCATTCCTGATTCCTGATTCCTGATTCATCATTCCTGATTCATCATTCCTGATTCATCATTCCTGATTCCTGATTCATCATTGCTGATTCCTGATTCATCATTCATCATTGCTGATTCATCATTCCTGATTCATCATTCCTGATTCATCATTCATCATTCCTGATTCCTGATTCCTGATTCCTGATTCATCATTCCTGATTCATCATTCCTGATTTCTGATTCATCATTCATCATTCCTGATTCCTGATTCATCATTCCTGATTCATCATTCCTGATCCATCATTCATCATTCCTGATTCATCATTCCTGATTCCTGATTCATCATTGCTGATTCCTGATTCATCATTCATCATTGCTGATTCCTGATTCATCATTCATCATTCCTGATTCCTGATTCATCATTCCTGATTCAACATTCATCATTCCTGATTCCTGATTCATCATTCCTGATTCATCATTCATCATTCCTGATTCATCATTCATAATTCCTGAATCATCATTCCTGATTCCTGATTCATCATTCCTGATTCCTGATTCATCATTCCTGATTCATCATTCCTGATTCATCATTCCTGATTACTGACTCATCATTCATCATTCCTGATTCATCATTCCTTATTCCTGATTCATCATTCCTGATTCCTGATTCCTGATTCATCATTCCTGATTCATCATTCCTGATTCATCATTCATCATACCTCATTCATCATTCCTTATTCCTGATTCATCATTCCTGATTCCTGAATCATCATTCATCATTCCTGATTCATCATTCATCATTCATCATTCCTGATTCGTCATTCATCTATGAATTTGCTGGAATCTATGAATTTGCTGGAAAGATGGAATCTCTCCGTTTGAGAATTTTACGGCACATTGAACGTTTTTAATATTAGCTCGCGGTCAGGAATCTATTAATTTGCTGGAAAGATGGAATCTCTCCGTTTGAGAATTTTACGGCACATTGAACGTTTTTAATATTAGCTCGCGGTCAGGAATCTATGAATTTGCTGGAAAGATGGAATCTTTCCGTTTGAGAATTTTAAGGCACTTTGAACGTTTTTAATATTAGCTCGCGGTCAGGAATCTATGAATTTGCTGCAAAGATGGAATCTCTCCTTTTGAGAATTTTACGGCACATTCATAGATTCCTTGCTCGCGATCAGGAATCTATGAATTTGCTGGAAAGATGGCATCTCTCCGTTTGAGAATTTTACGTCACATTGAACGTTTTTAATATTAGCTCGCGATCAGGAATCTATAAATTTGCTGGAAAGATGGAATCTCTCCGTTTGAGAATTTTACGGCACATTCGACGTTTTTAATATTAGCTCGCGATCAGGAATCTATGAATTTGCTGGAAAGATGGAATCTCTCCGTTTGAGAAATTTACGGCACATTCGACGTTTTTAATATTAGCTCGCGGTCAGGAATCTAGGAATTTGCTGGAAAGATGGAATCTCTCCGCTTGAGAATTTTACGGCACATTCGACGTTTTTAATATTAGCTCGCGGTCAGGAATCTATGAATTTCCTGGAAAGATGGAATCTCTCCGTTTGAGAATTTTACGGCACATTCGACGTTTTTAATATTAGCTCGCGATCAGGAATCTATGAATTTGCTGGAAAGATGGAATCTCTCCGTTTGAGAATTTTACGGCACATTCGACGTTTTTAATATTAGCTCGCGGTCAGGAATCTATGAATTTGCTGGAAAGATGGAATCTCTCCGTTTGAGAATTTTACGGCACATTCGACGTTTTTAATATTAGCTCGCGATCAGGAATCTATGAATTTGCTGGAAAGATGGAATCTCTCCGTTTGAGAATTTTACGGCACATTCGACGTTTTTAATATTAGCTCGCGGTCAGGAATCTATGAATTTGCTGGAAAGATGGAATCTCTCCGTTTGAGAATTTTACGGCACATTCGACGTTTTTAATATTAGCTCGCGATCAGGAATCTATGAATTTGCTGGAAAGATGGAATCTCTCCGTTTGAGAATTTTACGGCACATTCGACGTTTTTAATATTAGCTCGCGGTCAGGAATCTATGAATTTGCTGGAAAGATGGAATCTCTCCGTTTGAGAATTTTACGGCACATTCGACGTTTTTAATATTAGCTCGCGATCAGAAATCTATGAATTTGCTGGAAAGATGGAATCTCTCCGTTTGAGAAATTTACGGCACATTCGACGTTTTTAATATTAGCTCGCGGTCAGGAATCTATGAATTTGCTGGAAAGATGGAATCTCTCCGTTTGAGAATTTTACGGCACATTCGACGTTTTTAATATTAGCTCGCGATCAGGAATCTATGAATTTGCTGGAAAGATGGAATCTCTCCGTTTGAGAATTTTACGGCACATTCGACGTTTTTAATATTAGCTCGCGGTCAGGAATCTATGAATTTGCTGGAAAGATGGAATCTCTCCGTTTGAGAATTTTACGGCACATTCGACGTTTTTAATATTAGCTCGCGATCAGGAATCTATGAATTTGCTGGAAAGATGGAATCTCTCCGTTAGAGAATTTTACGGCACATTCGACGTTTTTAATATTAGCTCGCGATCAGGAATCTATGAATTTGCTGGAAAGATGGAATCTCTCCGTTTGAGAAATTTACGGCACATTCGACGTTTTTAATATTAGCTCGCGGTCAGGAATCTATGAATTTGCTGGAAAGATGGAATCTCTCCGTTTGAGAATTTTACGGCACATTCGACGTTTTTAATATTAGCTCGCGATCAGGAATCTATGAATTTGCTGGAAAGATGGAATCTCTCCGTTTGAGAATTTTACGGCACATTCGACGTTTTTAATATTAGCTCGCGGTCAGGAATCTATGAATTTGCTGGAAAGATGGAATCTCTCCGTTTGAGAATTTTACGGCACATTCGAGGTTTTTAATATTAGCTCGCGGTCAGGAATCTATGAATTTGCTGGAAAGATGGAATCTCTCCGTTTGAGAATTTTACGGGACATTCAACGTTTTTAATATTAGCTCGCCGTCAGGAATCTATGAATTTGCTGGAAAGATGGAATCTCTCCGTTTGAGAATTTTACGGCACATTCGAGGTTTTTAATATTAGCTCGCGATCAGGAATCTATGAATTTGCTGGAAAGATGGAATCTCTCCGTTTGAGAATTTTACGGCACATTCGACGTTTTTAATATTAGCTCGCGGTCAGGAATCTATAAATTTGCTGGAAAGATGGAATCTCTCCGTTTGAGAATTTCACGGCACATTCGACGTTTTTAATATTAGCTCGCGATCAGGAATCTATGAATTTGCTGGAAAGATGGAATCTCTCCGTTTGAGAATTTTACGGCACATTCGACGTTTTTAATATTAGCTCGCAGTCAGGAATCTATGAATTTGCTGGAAAGATGGAATCTCTCCGTTTGAGAATTTTACGGCACATTCGACGTTTTTAATATTAGCTCGCGGTCAGGAATCTATGAATTTGCTGGAAAGATGGAATCTCTCCCTTTGAGAAATTTACGGCACATTCGACGTTTTTAATATTAGCTCGCGATCAGGAATCTATGAATTTGCTGGAAAGATGGAATCTCTCCGTTTGAGAAATTTACGGCACATTCGACGTTTTTAATATTAGCTCGCGGTCAGGAATCTATGAATTTGCTGGAAAGATGGAATCTCTCCGTTTGAGAATTTTACGGGACATTCAACGTTTTTAATATTAGCTCGCGGTCAGGAATCTATGAATTTGCTGGAAAGATGGAATCTCTCCGTTTGAGAATTTTACGGCACATTCGACGTTTTTAATATTAGCTCGCGATCAGGAATCTATGAATTTGCTGGAAAGATGGAATCTCTCCGTTTGAGAATTTTACGGCACATTCGACGTTTTTAATATTAGCTCGCGGTCAGGAATCTATGAATTTGCTGGAAAGATGGAATCTCTCCGTTTGAGAATTTTACGGCACATTCGACGTTTTTAATATTAGCTCGCGATCAGGAATCTATGAATTTGCTGGAAAGATGGAATCTCTCCGTTTGAGAATTTTACGGCACATTCGACGTTTTTAATATTAGCTCGCGGTCAGGAATCTATGAATTTGCTGGAAAGATGGAATCTCTCCGTTTGAGAATTTTACGGCACATTCGACGTTTTTAATATTAGCTCGCGATCAGGAATCTATGAATTTGCTGGAAAGATGGAATCTCTCCGTTTGAGAAATTTACGGGACATTCGACGTTTTTAATATTAGCTCGCGGTCAGGAATCTATGAATTTGCTGGAAAGATGGAATCTCTCCGTTTGAGAATTTTACGGCACATTCGACGTTTTTAATATTAGCTCGCGGTCAGGAATCTATGAATTTGCTGGAAAGATGGAATCTCTCCGTTTGAGAATTTTACGGCACATTCGACGTTTTTAATATTAGCTCGCGGTCAGGAATCTATGAATTTGCTGGAAAGATGGAATCTCTCCGTTTGAGAAATTTAGGGCACATTCGACGTTTTTAATATTAGCTCGCGGTCAGGAATCTATGAATTTGCTGGAAAGATGGAATCTCTCCGTTTGAGAATTTTACGGCACATTCGACGTTTTTAATATTAGCTCGCGATCAGGAATCTATGAATTTGCTGGAAAGATGGAATCTCTCCGTTTGAGAATTTTACGGCACATTCGACGTTTTTAATATTAGCTCGCGGTCAGGAATCTATGAATTTGCTGGAAAGATGGAATCTCTCCGTTTGAGAATTTTACGGCACATTCGACGTTTTTAATATTAGCTCGCGGTCAGGAATCTATGAATTTGCTGGAAAGATGGAATCTCTCCGTTTGAGAATTTTACGGCACATTCGACGTTTTTAATATTAGCTCGCGATCAGGAATCTATGAATTTGCTGGAAAGATGGAATCTCTCCGTTTGAGAATTTTACGGCACATTCGACGTTTTTAATATTAGCTCGCGGTCAGGAATCTATGAATTTGCTGGAAAGATGGAATATCTCCGTTTGAGAATTTTACGGCACATTCGACGTTTTTAATATTAGCTCGCGATCAGGAATCTATGAATTTGCTGGAAAGATGGAATCTCTCCGTTTGAGAAATTTACGGCACATTCGACGTTTTTAATATTAGCTCGCGGTCAGGAATCTATGAATTTGCTGGAAAGATGGAATCTCTCCGTTTGAGAATTTTACGGCACATTCGAACGTTTTTAATATTAGCTCGCGGTCAGGAATCTATGAATTTGCTGGAAAGATGGAATCTCTCCGTTTGAGAATTTTACGGGACATTCAACGTTTTTAATATTAGCTCGCGGTCAGGAATCTATGAATTTGCTGGAAAGATGGAATCTCTCCGTTTGAGAATTTTACGGCACATTCGACGTTTTTAATATTAGCTCGCGATCAGGAATCTATGAATTTGCTGGAAAGATGGAATCTCTCCGTTTGAGAATTTTACGGCACATTCGACGTTTTTAATATTAGCTCGCGGTCAGGAATCTATGAATTTGCTGGAAAGATGGAATCTCTCCGTTTGAGAATTTTACGGCACATTCGACGTTTTTAATATTAGCTCGCGATCAGGAATCTATGAATTTGCTGGAAAGATGGAATCTCTCCGTTTGAGAATTTTACGGCACATTCGACGTTTTTAATATTAGCTCGCGGTCAGGAATCTATGAATTTGCTGGAAAGATGGAATCTCTC
>JAOWCC010000367.1:0-29463 GCA_030867875.1 Actinernus sp. WN-2022
ATCATTCCTGATTCCTGATTCATCATTCATCATTCCTGATTCATCATTCCTCATTCCTGATTCATCATTCCTCATTCCTGATTCATCATTCCTCATTCCTGATTGATCATTCCTCATTCCTGATTCATCATTCCTGATTCCTGATTCATCATTCCTGATTCCTGATTAATCACTCCTGATTCCTGATTCCTGATTCATCATTCCTGATTCATCAATCCTGATTCATCATTCATCATTCCTGATTCATCATTCCTGATTCCTGATTCATCATTGCTGATTCCTGATTCATCATTCATCATTCCTGATTCCTGATTCATCATTCCTGATTCATCATTCATCATTCCTGATTCATCATTCATCATTCCTGATTCATCATTGCTGATTCCTGATTCATCATTCATCATTCCTGATTCATCATTGCTGATTCCTGATTCATCATTCCTCATTCCTGATTCATCATTCATCATTCCTGATTCATCATTCCTGATTCCTGACTCATCATTCCTCATTCCTGATTCATCATTCCTTATTCCTGATTCATCATTCCTGATTCCTGATTGATCATTCATCATTCCTGATTCCTGATTCATCATTCCTGATTCCTGATTCCTGATTCATCATTCCTGATCCATCATTCATTATTCCTGATTCATCATTCCTGATTCCTGATTCATCATTGCTGATTCCTGATTCATCATTCATCATTGCTGATTCCTGATTCATCATTCCTGATTCATCATTCCTGATTCCTAATTCATCATTCCTGATTCATCATTCATCATTCCTGATTCCTGATTCATCATTCCTGATTCATCATTCATCATTCCTGATTCATCATCCATAATTCCTGAATCATCATTCCTGATTCCTGATTCATCATTCCTGATTCCTGATTCATCATTCCTGATTCATCATTCCTGATTACTGACTCATCATTCATCATTCCTGATTCATCATTCCTTATTCCTGATTCATCATTCCTGATTCCTGATTCCTGATTCATCATTCCTGATTCATCATTCCTGATTCATCATTCATCATACCTCATTCATCATTCCTTATTCCTGATTCATCATTCCTGATTCCTGATTCATCATTCATCATTCCTGATTCATCATTCATCATTCATCATTCCTGATTCGTCATTCATCTATGAATTTGCTGGAATCTATGAATTTGCTGGAAAGATGGAATCTCTCCGTTTGAGAATTTTACGGCACATTCGACGTTTTCAATATTAGCTCGCGATCAGGAATCTATGAATTTGCTGGAAAGATGGAATCTCTCCGTTTGAGAATTTTACGGCACATTCGACGTTTTTAATATTAGCTCGCGATCAGGAATCTATGAATTTGCTGGAAAGATGGAATCTCTCCGTTTGAGAATTTTACGGCACATTCGACGTTTTTAATATTAGCTCGCGATCAGGAATCTATGAATTTGCTGGAAAGATGGAATCTCTCCGTTTGAGAAATTTACGGCACATTCGACGTTTTTAATATTAGCTCGCGGTCAGGAATCTATGAATTTGCTGGAAAGATGGAATCTCTCCGTTTGAGAATTTTACGGCACATTCGACGTTTTTAATATTAGCTCGCGGTCAGGAATCTATGAATTTGCTGGAAAGATGGAATCTCTCCGTTTGAGAATTTTACGGCACATTCGACGTTTTTAATATTAGCTCGCGATCAGGAATCTATGAATTTGCTGGAAAGATGGAATCTCTCCGTTTGAGAAATTTACGGCACATTCGACGTTTTTAATATTAGCTCGCGGTCAGGAATCTATGAATTTGCTGGAAAGATGGAATCTCTCCGTCATTCCTGATTCCTGATTCATCATTCATCATTCATCATTCATCATTCATCATTCCTGATTCCTGATTCATCATTCCTGATTCCTGATTCATCATTCCTGATTCCTGATTCCTGATTCATCATTCCCGATTCATCATTCATCATTCCTGATTCATCATTCCTGATTCCTGATTCCTGATTCATCATTCATCATTCCTGATTCATCATTCCTCATTCCTGATTCCTGATTGATCATTCCTCATTCCTGATTGATCATTCCTCATTCCTGATTGATCATTCCTTATTCCTGATTCCTGATTCATGATTCACCATTCCTGATTCCTGATTCGTCATTCCTCTTTCCTGATTCATCATTCCTGATTCCTGATATATCATTCATCATTCCTGATTCCTGATTCATCATTCCTGATTCCTGATTCATCATTCATCATTCCTGATTCATCATTCCTCATTCCTGATTCATCATTCCTCATTCCTGATTCATCATTCCTCATTCCTGATTGATCATTCCTCATTCCTGATTCATCATTCCTGATTCCTGATTCATCATTCCTGATTCCTGATTAATCACTCCTGATTCCTGATTCCTGATTGATCATTCCTGATTCATCAATCCTGATTCATCATTCATCATTCCTGATTCATCATTCCTGATTCCTGATTCATCATTGCTGATTCCTGATTCATCATTCATCATTCCTGATTCCTGATTCATCATTCCTGATTCATCATTCATCATTCCTGATTCATCATTCATCATTCCTGATTCATCATTGCTGATTCCTGATTCATCATTCATCATTCCTGATTCATCATTGCTGATTCCTGATTCATCATTCCTCATTCCTGATTCATCATTCATCATTCCTGATTCATCATTCCTGATTCCTGACTCATCATTCCTCATTCCTGATTCATCATTCCTTATTCCTGATTCATCATTCCTGATTCCTGATTGATCATTCATCATTCCTGATTCCTGATTCATCATTCCTGATTCCTGATTCCTGATTCATCATTCCCGATTCATCATTCATCATTCATCATTCCTGATTCATCATTCCTGACTCCTGATTCCTGATTCATCATTCATCATTCCTGATTCATCATTCCTCATTCCTGATTCATCATTCCTGATTCCTGGTTGATCATTCCTCATTCCTGATTCATCATTCCTGATTCTTGATTCATCATTCCTGATTCCTGATTAATCACTCCTGATTCCTAATTCCTGATTCATCATTCCTGATTCATCATTCATCATTCCTGATTCATCATTCATCATTCCTGATTCATCATTCCTGATTCATCATTCCTGATTCCTGATTCATCATTGCTGATTCCTGATTCATAATTCATCATTCCTGATTCCTGATTCATCATTCCTGATTCATCATTCATCATTCCTGATTCATCATTCATCATTCCTGAATCATCATTCCTGATTCCTGATTTCTGATTCATCATTCCTGAGTCATCATTCCTGATTCATCATTCCTGATTCCTGATTCATCATTGCTGATTCCTGATTCATCATTCATCATTGCTGATTCATCATTCCTGATTCATCTTTCCTGATTCATCATTCATCATTCCTGATTCATCATTCCTGATTCCTGATTCCTGATTCATCATTGCTGATTCATCATTCCTGATTCATCATTCCTGATTCATCATTCATCATTCCTGATTCATCATTCCTGATTCCTGATTCCTGATTCATCATTCCTGATTCATCATTCCTGATTTCTGATTCATCATTCATCATTCCTGATTCCTGATTCATCATTCCTGATTCATCATTCCTGATTCATCATTCCTGATCCATCATTCATTATTCCTGATTCATCATTCCTGATTCCTGATTCATCATTGCTGATTCCTGATTCATCATTCATCATTGCTGATTCCTGATTCATCATTCCTGATTCATCATTCCTGATTCCTAATTCATCATTCCTGATTCATCATTCATCATTCCTGATTCCTGATTCATCATTCCTGATTCATCATTCATCATTCCTGATTCATCATCCATAATTCCTGAATCATCATTCCTGATTCCTGATTCATCATTCCTGATTCATCATTCCTGATTCATCATTCCTGATTACTGACTCATCATTCATCATTCCTGATTCATCATTCCTTATTCCTGATTCATCATTCCTGATTCCTGATTCCTGATTCATCATTCCTGATTCATCATTCCTGATTCATCATTCATCATACCTCATTCATCATTCCTTATTCCTGATTCATCATTCCTGATTCCTGATTCATCATTCATCATTCCTGATTCATCATTCATCATTCATCATTCCTGATTCGTCATTCATCTATGAATTTGCTGGAATCTATGAATTTGCTGGAAAGATGGAATCTCTCCGTTTGAGAATTTTACGGCACATTCGACGTTTTCAATATTAGCTCGCGATCAGGAATCTATGAATTTGCTGGAAAGATGGAATCTCTCCGTTTGAGAATTTTACGGCACATTCGACGTTTTTAATATTAGCTCGCGATCAGGAATCTATGAATTTGCTGGAAAGATGGAATCTCTCCGTTTGAGAATTTTACGGCACATTCGACGTTTTTAATATTAGCTCGCGATCAGGAATCTATGAATTTGCTGGAAAGATGGAATCTCTCCGTTTGAGAAATTTACGGCACATTCGACGTTTTTAATATTAGCTCGCGGTCAGGAATCTATGAATTTGCTGGAAAGATGGAATCTCTCCGTTTGAGAATTTTACGGCACATTCGACGTTTTTAATATTAGCTCGCGGTCAGGAATCTATGAATTTGCTGGAAAGATGGAATCTCTCCGTTTGAGAATTTTACGGCACATTCGACGTTTTTAATATTAGCTCGCGATCAGGAATCTATGAATTTGCTGGAAAGATGGAATCTCTCCGTTTGAGAAATTTACGGCACATTCGACGTTTTTAATATTAGCTCGCGGTCAGGAATCTATGAATTTGCTGGAAAGATGGAATCTCTCCGTCATTCCTGATTCCTGATTCATCATTCATCATTCATCATTCATCATTCATCATTCCTGATTCCTGATTCATCATTCCTGATTCCTGATTCATCATTCCTGATTCCTGATTCCTGATTCATCATTCCCGATTCATCATTCATCATTCCTGATTCATCATTCCTGATTCCTGATTCCTGATTCATCATTCATCATTCCTGATTCATCATTCCTCATTCCTGATTCCTGATTGATCATTCCTCATTCCTGATTGATCATTCCTCATTCCTGATTGATCATTCCTCATTCCTGATTCATCATTCCTGATTCCTGATTCATCATTCCTGATTCCTGATTAATCACTCCTGATTCCTGATTCCTGATTCCTGATTCATCATTCCTGATTCATCATTCCTGATTCCTGACTCATCATTCATCATTCCTGATTCATCATTCCTTATTCCTGATTCCTGATTCATGATTCACCATTCCTGATTCCTGATTCGTCATTCCTCTTTCCTGATTCATCATTCCTGATTCCTGATATATCATTCATCATTCCTGATTCCTGATTCATCATTCCTGATTCCTGATTCATCATTCATCATTCCTGATTCATCATTCCTCATTCCTGATTCATCATTCCTCATTCCTGATTCATCATTCCTCATTCCTGATTGATCATTCCTCATTCCTGATTCATCATTCCTGATTCCTGATTCATCATTCCTGATTCCTGATTAATCACTCCTGATTCCTGATTCCTGATTCATCATTCCTGATTCATCAATCCTGATTCATCATTCATCATTCCTGATTCATCATTCCTGATTCCTGATTCATCATTGCTGATTCCTGATTCATCATTCATCATTCCTGATTCCTGATTCATCATTCCTGATTCATCATTCATCATTCCTGATTCATCATTCATCATTCCTGATTCATCATTGCTGATTCCTGATTCATCATTCATCATTCCTGATTCATCATTGCTGATTCCTGATTCATCATTCCTCATTCCTGATTCATCATTCATCATTCCTGATTCATCATTCCTGATTCCTGACTCATCATTCCTCATTCCTGATTCATCATTCCTTATTCCTGATTCATCATTCCTGATTCCTGATTGATCATTCATCATTCCTGATTCCTGATTCATCATTCCTGATTCCTGATTCCTGATTCATCATTCCCGATTCATCATTCATCATTCATCATTCCTGATTCATCATTCCTGACTCCTGATTCCTGATTCATCATTCATCATTCCTGATTCATCATTCCTCATTCCTGATTCATCATTCCTGATTCCTGGTTGATCATTCCTCATTCCTGATTCATCATTCCTGATTCTTGATTCATCATTCCTGATTCCTGATTAATCACTCCTGATTCCTAATTCCTGATTCATCATTCCTGATTCATCATTCATCATTCCTGATTCATCATTCATCATTCCTGATTCATCATTCCTGATTCATCATTCCTGATTCCTGATTCATCATTGCTGATTCCTGATTCATAATTCATCATTCCTGATTCCTGATTCATCATTCCTGATTCATCATTCATCATTCCTGATTCATCATTCATCATTCCTGAATCATCATTCCTGATTCCTGATTTCTGATTCATCATTCCTGAGTCATCATTCCTGATTCATCATTCCTGATTCCTGATTCATCATTGCTGATTCCTGATTCATCATTCATCATTGCTGATTCATCATTCCTGATTCATCTTTCCTGATTCATCATTCATCATTCCTGATTCATCATTCCTGATTCCTGATTCCTGATTCATCATTGCTGATTCATCATTCCTGATTCATCATTCCTGATTCATCATTCATCATTCCTGATTCATCATTCCTGATTCCTGATTCCTGATTCATCATTCCTGATTCATCATTCCTGATTTCTGATTCATCATTCATCATTCCTGATTCCTGATTCATCATTCCTGATTCATCATTCCTGATTCATCATTCCTGATCCATCATTCATTATTCCTGATTCATCATTCCTGATTCCTGATTCATCATTGCTGATTCCTGATTCATCATTCATCATTGCTGATTCCTGATTCATCATTCCTGATTCATCATTCCTGATTCCTAATTCATCATTCCTGATTCATCATTCATCATTCCTGATTCCTGATTCATCATTCCTGATTCATCATTCATCATTCCTGATTCATCATCCATAATTCCTGAATCATCATTCCTGATTCCTGATTCATCATTCCTGATTCCTGATTCATCATTCCTGATTCATCATTCCTGATTACTGACTCATCATTCATCATTCCTGATTCATCATTCCTTATTCCTGATTCATCATTCCTGATTCCTGATTCCTGATTCATCATTCCTGATTCATCATTCCTGATTCATCATTCATCATACCTCATTCATCATTCCTTATTCCTGATTCATCATTCCTGATTCCTGATTCATCATTCATCATTCCTGATTCATCATTCATCATTCATCATTCCTGATTCGTCATTCATCTATGAATTTGCTGGAATCTATGAATTTGCTGGAAAGATGGAATCTGTCCGTTTGAGAATTTTACGGCACATTCGACGTTTTCAATATTAGCTCGCGATCAGGAATCTATGAATTTGCTGGAAAGATGGAATCTCTCCGTTTGAGAATTTTACGGCACATTCGACGTTTTTAATATTAGCTCGCGATCAGGAATCTATGAATTTGCTGGAAAGATGGAATCTCTCCGTTTGAGAATTTTACGGCACATTCGACGTTTTTAATATTAGCTCGCGATCAGGAATCTATGAATTTGCTGGAAAGATGGAATCTCTCCGTTTGAGAAATTTACGGCACATTCGACGTTTTTAATATTAGCTCGCGGTCAGGAATCTATGAATTTGCTGGAAAGATGGAATCTCTCCGTTTGAGAATTTTACGGCACATTCGACGTTTTTAATATTAGCTCGCGGTCAGGAATCTATGAATTTGCTGGAAAGATGGAATCTCTCCGTTTGAGAATTTTACGGCACATTCGACGTTTTTAATATTAGCTCGCGATCAGGAATCTATGAATTTGCTGGAAAGATGGAATCTCTCCGTTTGAGAAATTTACGGCACATTCGACGTTTTTAATATTAGCTCGCGGTCAGGAATCTATGAATTTGCTGGAAAGATGGAATCTCTCCGTCATTCCTGATTCCTGATTCATCATTCATCATTCATCATTCATCATTCATCATTCCTGATTCCTGATTCATCATTCCTGATTCCTGATTCATCATTCCTGATTCCTGATTCCTGATTCATCATTCCCGATTCATCATTCATCATTCCTGATTCATCATTCCTGATTCCTGATTCCTGATTCATCATTCATCATTCCTGATTCATCATTCCTCATTCCTGATTCCTGATTGATCATTCCTCATTCCTGATTGATCATTCCTCATTCCTGATTGATCATTCCTCATTCCTGATTCATCATTCCTGATTCCTGATTCATCATTCCTGATTCCTGATTAATCACTCCTGATTCCTGATTCCTGATTCCTGATTCATCATTCCTGATTCATCATTCCTGATTCCTGACTCATCATTCATCATTCCTGATTCATCATTCCTTATTCCTGATTCCTGATTCATGATTCACCATTCCTGATTCCTGATTCGTCATTCCTCTTTCCTGATTCATCATTCCTGATTCCTGATATATCATTCATCATTCCTGATTCCTGATTCATCATTCCTGATTCCTGATTCATCATTCATCATTCCTGATTCATCATTCCTCATTCCTGATTCATCATTCCTCATTCCTGATTCATCATTCCTCATTCCTGATTGATCATTCCTCATTCCTGATTCATCATTCCTGATTCCTGATTCATCATTCCTGATTCCTGATTAATCACTCCTGATTCCTGATTCCTGATTCATCATTCCTGATTCATCAATCCTGATTCATCATTCATCATTCCTGATTCATCATTCCTGATTCCTGATTCATCATTGCTGATTCCTGATTCATCATTCATCATTCCTGATTCCTGATTCATCATTCCTGATTCATCATTCATCATTCCTGATTCATCATTCATCATTCCTGATTCATCATTGCTGATTCCTGATTCATCATTCATCATTCCTGATTCATCATTGCTGATTCCTGATTCATCATTCCTCATTCCTGATTCATCATTCATCATTCCTGATTCATCATTCCTGATTCCTGACTCATCATTCCTCATTCCTGATTCATCATTCCTTATTCCTGATTCATCATTCCTGATTCCTGATTCATCATTCATCATTCCTGATTCCTGATTCATCATTCCTGATTCCTGATTCCTGATTCATCATTCCCGATTCATCATTCATCATTCATCATTCCTGATTCATCATTCCTGACTCCTGATTCCTGATTCATCATTCATCATTCCTGATTCATCATTCCTCATTCCTGATTCATCATTCCTGATTCCTGGTTGATCATTCCTCATTCCTGATTCATCATTCCTGATTCTTGATTCATCATTCCTGATTCCTGATTAATCACTCCTGATTCCTCATTCCTGATTCATCATTCCTGATTCATCATTCATCATTCCTGATTCATCATTCATCATTCCTGATTCATCATTCCTGATTCATCATTCCTGATTCCTGATTCATCATTGCTGATTCCTGATTCATAATTCATCATTCCTGATTCCTGATTCATCATTCCTGATTCATCATTCATCATTCCTGATTCATCATTCATCATTCCTGAATCATCATTCCTGATTCCTGATTTCTGATTCATCATTCCTGAGTCATCATTCCTGATTCATCATTCCTGATTCCTGATTCATCATTGCTGATTCCTGATTCATCATTCATCATTGCTGATTCATCATTCCTGATTCATCTTTCCTGATTCATCATTCATCATTCCTGATTCATCATTCCTGATTCCTGATTCCTGATTCATCATTGCTGATTCATCATTCCTGATTCATCATTCCTGATTCATCATTCATCATTCCTGATTCATCATTCCTGATTCCTGATTCCTGATTCATCATTCCTGATTCATCATTCCTGATTTCTGATTCATCATTCATCATTCCTGATTCCTGATTCATCATTCCTGATTCATCATTCCTGATTCATCATTCCTGATCCATCATTCATTATTCCTGATTCATCATTCCTGATTCCTGATTCATCATTGCTGATTCCTGATTCATCATTCATCATTGCTGATTCCTGATTCATCATTCCTGATTCATCATTCCTGATTCCTAATTCATCATTCCTGATTCATCATTCATCATTCCTGATTCCTGATTCATCATTCCTGATTCATCATTCATCATTCCTGATTCATCATCCATAATTCCTGAATCATCATTCCTGATTCCTGATTCATCATTCCTGATTCCTGATTCATCATTCCTGATTCATCATTCCTGATTACTGACTCATCATTCATCATTCCTGATTCATCATTCCTTATTCCTGATTCATCATTCCTGATTCCTGATTCCTGATTCATCATTCCTGATTCATCATTCCTGATTCATCATTCATCATACCTCATTCATCATTCCTTATTCCTGATTCATCATTCCTGATTCCTGATTCATCATTCATCATTCCTGATTCATCATTCATCATTCATCATTCCTGATTCGTCATTCATCTATGAATTTGCTGGAATCTATGAATTTGCTGGAAAGATGGAATCTCTCCGTTTGAGAATTTTACGGCACATTCGACGTTTTCAATATTAGCTCGCGATCAGGAATCTATGAATTTGCTGGAAAGATGGAATCTCTCCGTTTGAGAATTTTACGGCACATTCGACGTTTTTAATATTAGCTCGCGATCAGGAATCTATGAATTTGCTGGAAAGATGGAATCTCTCCGTTTGAGAATTTTACGGCACATTCGACGTTTTTAATATTAGCTCGCGATCAGGAATCTATGAATTTGCTGGAAAGATGGAATCTCTCCGTTTGAGAAATTTACGGCACATTCGACGTTTTTAATATTAGCTCGCGGTCAGGAATCTATGAATTTGCTGGAAAGATGGAATCTCTCCGTTTGAGAATTTTACGGCACATTCGACGTTTTTAATATTAGCTCGCGGTCAGGAATCTATGAATTTGCTGGAAAGATGGAATCTCTCCGTTTGAGAATTTTACGGCACATTCGACGTTTTTAATATTAGCTCGCGATCAGGAATCTATGAATTTGCTGGAAAGATGGAATCTCTCCGTTTGAGAAATTTACGGCACATTCGACGTTTTTAATATTAGCTCGCGGTCAGGAATCTATGAATTTGCTGGAAAGATGGAATCTCTCCGTCATTCCTGATTCCTGATTCATCATTCATCATTCATCATTCATCATTCATCATTCCTGATTCCTGATTCATCATTCCTGATTCCTGATTCATCATTCCTGATTCCTGATTCCTGATTCATCATTCCCGATTCATCATTCATCATTCCTGATTCATCATTCCTGATTCCTGATTCCTGATTCATCATTCATCATTCCTGATTCATCATTCCTCATTCCTGATTCATCATTCCTGATTCCTGATTGATCATTCCTCATTCCTGATTGATCATTCCTCATTCCTGATTGATCATTCCTCATTCCTGATTCATCATTCCTGATTCCTGATTCATCATTCCTGATTCCTGATTAATCACTCCTGATTCCTGATTCCTGATTCCTGATTCATCATTCCTGATTCATCATTCCTGATTCCTGACTCATCATTCATCATTCCTGATTCATCATTCCTTATTCCTGATTCCTGATTCATGATTCACCATTCCTGATTCCTGATTCGTCATTCCTCTTTCCTGATTCATCATTCCTGATTCCTGATATATCATTCATCATTCCTGATTCCTGATTCATCATTCCTGATTCCTGATTCATCATTCATCATTCCTGATTCATCATTCCTCATTCCTGATTCATCATTCCTCATTCCTGATTCATCATTCCTCATTCCTGATTGATCATTCCTCATTCCTGATTCATCATTCCTGATTCCTGATTCATCATTCCTGATTCCTGATTAATCACTCCTGATTCCTGATTCCTGATTCATCATTCCTGATTCATCAATCCTGATTCATCATTCATCATTCCTGATTCATCATTCCTGATTCCTGATTCATCATTGCTGATTCCTGATTCATCATTCATCATTCCTGATTCCTGATTCATCATTCCTGATTCATCATTCATCATTCCTGATTCATCATTCATCATTCCTGATTCATCATTGCTGATTCCTGATTCATCATTCATCATTCCTGATTCATCATTGCTGATTCCTGATTCATCATTCCTCATTCCTGATTCATCATTCATCATTCCTGATTCATCATTCCTGATTCCTGACTCATCATTCCTCATTCCTGATTCATCATTCCTTATTCCTGATTCATCATTCCTGATTCCTGATTCATCATTCATCATTCCTGATTCCTGATTCATCATTCCTGATTCCTGATTCCTGATTCATCATTCCCGATTCATCATTCATCATTCATCATTCCTGATTCATCATTCCTGACTCCTGATTCCTGATTCATCATTCATCATTCCTGATTCATCATTCCTCATTCCTGATTCATCATTCCTGATTCCTGGTTGATCATTCCTCATTCCTGATTCATCATTCCTGATTCTTGATTCATCATTCCTGATTCCCGATTAATCACTCCTGATTCCTAATTCCTGATTCATCATTCCTGATTCATCATTCATCATTCCTGATTCATCATTCATCATTCCTGATTCATCATTCCTGATTCATCATTCCTGATTCCTGATTCATCATTGCTGATTCCTGATTCATAATTCATCATTCCTGATTCCTGATTCATCATTCCTGATTCATCATTCATCATTCCTGATTCATCATTCATCATTCCTGAATCATCATTCCTGATTCCTGATTTCTGATTCATCATTCCTGAGTCATCATTCCTGATTCATCATTCCTGATTCCTGATTCATCATTGCTGATTCCTGATTCATCATTCATCATTGCTGATTCATCATTCCTGATTCATCTTTCCTGATTCATCATTCATCATTCCTGATTCATCATTCCTGATTCCTGATTCCTGATTCATCATTGCTGATTCATCATTCCTGATTCATCATTCCTGATTCATCATTCATCATTCCTGATTCATCATTCCTGATTCCTGATTCCTGATTCATCATTCCTGATTCATCATTCCTGATTTCTGATTCATCATTCATCATTCCTGATTCCTGATTCATCATTCCTGATTCATCATTCCTGATTCATTATTCCTGATCCATCATTCATTATTCCTGATTCATCATTCCTGATTCCTGATTCATCATTGCTGATTCCTGATTCATCATTCATCATTGCTGATTCCTGATTCATCATTCCTGATTCATCATTCCTGATTCCTAATTCATCATTCCTGATTCATCATTCATCATTCCTGATTCCTGATTCATCATTCCTGATTCATCATTCATCATTCCTGATTCATCATCCATAATTCCTGAATCATCATTCCTGATTCCTGATTCATCATTCCTGATTCCTGATTCATCATTCCTGATTCATCATTCCTGATTACTGACTCATCATTCATCATTCCTGATTCATCATTCCTTATTCCTGATTCATCATTCCTGATTCCTGATTCCTGATTCATCATTCCTGATTCATCATTCCTGATTCATCATTCATCATACCTCATTCATCATTCCTTATTCCTGATTCATCATTCCTGATTCCTGATTCATCATTCATCATTCCTGATTCATCATTCATCATTCATCATTCCTGATTCGTCATTCATCTATGAATTTGCTGGAATCTATGAATTTGCTGGAAAGATGGAATCTCTCCGTTTGAGAATTTTACGGCACATTCGACGTTTTCAATATTAGCTCGCGATCAGGAATCTATGAATTTGCTGGAAAGATGGAATCTCTCCGTTTGAGAATTTTACGGCACATTCGACGTTTTTAATATTAGCTCGCGATCAGGAATCTATGAATTTGCTGGAAAGATGGAATCTCTCCGTTTGAGAATTTTACGGCACATTCGACGTTTTTAATATTAGCTCGCGATCAGGAATCTATGAATTTGCTGGAAAGATGGAATCTCTCCGTTTGAGAAATTTACGGCACATTCGACGTTTTTAATATTAGCTCGCGGTCAGGAATCTATGAATTTGCTGGAAAGATGGAATCTCTCCGTTTGAGAATTTTACGGCACATTCGACGTTTTTAATATTAGCTCGCGGTCAGGAATCTATGAATTTGCTGGAAAGATGGAATCTCTCCGTTTGAGAATTTTACGGCACATTCGACGTTTTTAATATTAGCTCGCGATCAGGAATCTATGAATTTGCTGGAAAGATGGAATC
Organism: Actinernus sp. WN-2022; assembly: GCA_030867875.1. Classification (NCBI taxonomy): domain Eukaryota; kingdom Metazoa; phylum Cnidaria; class Anthozoa; order Actiniaria; family Actinernidae; genus Actinernus; species Actinernus sp. WN-2022. Next base: position 14,245 of record JAOWCC010000367.1, read on the forward strand.
TCTCCGTTTGAGAAATTTACGGCACATTCGACGTTTTTAATATTAGCTCGCGGTCAGGAATCTATGAATTTGCTGGAAAGATGGAATCTCTCCGTCATTCCTGATTCCTGATTCATCATTCATCATTCATCATTCATCATTCATCATTCCTGATTCCTGATTCATCATTCCTGATTCCTGATTCATCATTCCTGATTCCTGATTCCTGATTCATCATTCCCGATTCATCATTCATCATTCCTGATTCATCATTCCTGATTCCTGATTCCTGATTCATCATTCATCATTCCTGATTCATCATTCCTCATTCCTGATTCATCATTCCTGATTCCTGATTGATCATTCCTCATTCCTGATTGATCATTCCTCATTCCTGATTGATCATTCCTCATTCCTGATTCATCATTCCTGATTCCTGATTCATCATTCCTGATTCCTGATTAATCACTCCTGATTCCTGATTCCTGATTCCTGATTCATCATTCCTGATTCATCATTCCTGATTCCTGACTCATCATTCATCATTCCTGATTCATCATTCCTTATTCCTGATTCCTGATTCATGATTCATCATTGCTGATTCCTGATTCATCATTCATCATTGCTGATTCATCATTCCTGATTCATCTTTCCTGATTCATCATTCATCATTCCTGATTCATCATTCCTGATTCCTGATTCCTGATTCATCATTGCTGATTCATCATTCCTGATTCATCATTCCTGATTCATCATTCATCATTCCTGATTCATCATTCCTGATTCCTGATTCCTGATTCATCATTCCTGATTCATCATTCCTGATTTCTGATTCATCATTCATCATTCCTGATTCCTGATTCATCATTCCTGATTCATCATTCCTGATTCATTATTCCTGATCCATCATTCATTATTCCTGATTCATCATTCCTGATTCCTGATTCATCATTGCTGATTCCTGATTCATCATTCATCATTGCTGATTCCTGATTCATCATTCCTGATTCATCATTCCTGATTCCTAATTCATCATTCCTGATTCATCATTCATCATTCCTGATTCCTGATTCATCATTCCTGATTCATCATTCATCATTCCTGATTCATCATCCATAATTCCTGAATCATCATTCCTGATTCCTGATTCATCATTCCTGATTCCTGATTCATCATTCCTGATTCATCATTCCTGATTACTGACTCATCATTCATCATTCCTGATTCATCATTCCTTATTCCTGATTCATCATTCCTGATTCCTGATTCCTGATTCATCATTCCTGATTCATCATTCCTGATTCATCATTCATCATACCTCATTCATCATTCCTTATTCCTGATTCATCATTCCTGATTCCTGATTCATCATTCATCATTCCTGATTCATCATTCATCATTCATCATTCCTGATTCGTCATTCATCTATGAATTTGCTGGAATCTATGAATTTGCTGGAAAGATGGAATCTCTCCGTTTGAGAATTTTACGGCACATTCGACGTTTTCAATATTAGCTCGCGATCAGGAATCTATGAATTTGCTGGAAAGATGGAATCTCTCCGTTTGAGAATTTTACGGCACATTCGACGTTTTTAATATTAGCTCGCGATCAGGAATCTATGAATTTGCTGGAAAGATGGAATCTCTCCGTTTGAGAATTTTACGGCACATTCGACGTTTTTAATATTAGCTCGCGATCAGGAATCTATGAATTTGCTGGAAAGATGGAATCTCTCCGTTTGAGAAATTTACGGCACATTCGACGTTTTTAATATTAGCTCGCGGTCAGGAATCTATGAATTTGCTGGAAAGATGGAATCTCTCCGTTTGAGAATTTTACGGCACATTCGACGTTTTTAATATTAGCTCGCGGTCAGGAATCTATGAATTTGCTGGAAAGATGGAATCTCTCCGTTTGAGAATTTTACGGCACATTCGACGTTTTTAATATTAGCTCGCGATCAGGAATCTATGAATTTGCTGGAAAGATGGAATCTCTCCGTTTGAGAAATTTACGGCACATTCGACGTTTTTAATATTAGCTCGCGGTCAGGAATCTATGAATTTGCTGGAAAGATGGAATCTCTCCGTCATTCCTGATTCCTGATTCATCATTCATCATTCATCATTCATCATTCATCATTCCTGATTCCTGATTCATCATTCCTGATTCCTGATTCATCATTCCTGATTCCTGATTCCTGATTCATCATTCCCGATTCATCATTCATCATTCCTGATTCATCATTCCTGATTCCTGATTCCTGATTCATCATTCATCATTCCTGATTCATCATTCCTCATTCCTGATTCATCATTCCTGATTCCTGATTGATCATTCCTCATTCCTGATTGATCATTCCTCATTCCTGATTGATCATTCCTCATTCCTGATTCATCATTCCTGATTCCTGATTCATCATTCCTGATTCCTGATTAATCACTCCTGATTCCTGATTCCTGATTCCTGATTCATCATTCCTGATTCATCATTCCTGATTCCTGACTCATCATTCATCATTCCTGATTCATCATTCCTTATTCCTGATTCCTGATTCATGATTCACCATTCCTGATTCCTGATTCGTCATTCCTCTTTCCTGATTCATCATTCCTGATTCCTGATATATCATTCATCATTCCTGATTCCTGATTCATCATTCCTGATTCCTGATTCATCATTCATCATTCCTGATTCATCATTCCTCATTCCTGATTCATCATTCCTCATTCCTGATTCATCATTCCTCATTCCTGATTCATCATTCCTCATTCCTGATTCATCATTCCTGATTCCTGATTCATCATTCCTGATTCCTGATTAATCACTCCTGATTCCTGATTCCTGATTCATCATTCCTGATTCATCAATCCTGATTCATCATTCATCATTCCTGATTCATCATTCCTGATTCCTGATTCATCATTGCTGATTCCTGATTCATCATTCATCATTCCTGATTCCTGATTCATCATTCCTGATTCATCATTCATCATTCCTGATTCATCATTCATCATTCCTGATTCATCATTGCTGATTCCTGATTCATCATTCATCATTCCTGATTCATCATTGCTGATTCCTGATTCATCATTCATCATTCCTGATTCATCATTCTTCATTCCTGATTCATCATTCCTGATTCCTGATTCGTCATTCCTCTTTCCTGATTCATCATTCCTGATTCCTGATATATCATTCATCATTCCTGATATATCATTCATCATTCCTGATTCCTGATTCATCATTCCTGATTCCTGATTCATCATTCATCATTCCTGATTCATCATTCCTCATTCCTGATTCATCATTCCTCATTCCTGATTCATCATTCCTCATTCCTGATTGATCATTCCTCATTCCTGATTCATCATTCCTGATTCCTGATTCATCATTCCTGATTCCTGATTAATCACTCCTGATTCCTGATTCCTGATTCATCATTCCTGATTCATCAATCCTGATTCATCATTCATCATTCCTGATTCATCATTCCTGATTCCTGATTCATCATTGCTGATTCCTGATTCATCATTCATCATTCCTGATTCCTGATTCATCATTCCTGATTCATCATTCATCATTCCTGATTCATCATTCATCATTCCTGATTCATCATTGCTGATTCCTGATTCATCATTCATCATTCCTGATTCATCATTGCTGATTCCTGATTCATCATTCATCATTCCTGATTCATCATTCATCATTCCTGATTCATCATTCCTGATTCCTGACTCATCATTCATCATTCCTGATTCATCATTCCTTATTCCTGATTCATCATTCCTGATTCCTGATTCATCATTCATCATTCCTGATTCCTGATTCATCATTCCTGATTCCTGATTCCTGATTCATCATTCCCGATTCATCATTCATCATTCATCATTCCTGATTCATCATTCCTGACTCCTGATTCCTGATTCATCATTCATCATTCCTGATTCATCATTCCTCATTCCTGATTCATCATTCCTGATTCCTGGTTGATCATTCCTCATTCCTGATTCATCATTCCTGATTCTTGATTCATCATTCCTGATTCCTGATTAATCACTCCTGATTCCTAATTCCTGATTCATCATTCCTGATTCATCATTCATCATTCCTGATTCATCATTCATCATTCCTGATTCATCATTCCTGATTCATCATTCCTGATTCCTGATTCATCATTGCTGATTCCTGATTCATAATTCATCATTCCTGATTCCTGATTCATCATTCCTGATTCATCATTCCTGATTCATCATTCATCATTCCTGATTCATCATTCATCATTCCTGAATCATCATTCCTGATTCCTGATTTCTGATTCATCATTCCTGATTCATCATTCCTGATTCATCATTCCTGATTCCTGATTCATCATTGCTGATTCCTGATTCATCATTCATCATTGCTGATTCATCATTCCTGATTCATCTTTCCTGATTCATCATTCATCATTCCTGATTCATCATTCCTGATTCCTGATTCCTGATTCATCATTGCTGATTCATCATTCCTGATTCATCATTCCTGATTCATCATTCATCATTCCTGATTCATCATTCCTGATTCCTGATTCCTGATTCATCATTCCTGATTCATCATTCCTGATTTCTGATTCATCATTCATCATTCCTGATTCCTGATTCATCATTCCTGATTCATCATTCCTGATTCATCATTCCTGATCCATCATTCATTATTCCTGATTCATCATTCCTGATTCCTGATTCATCATTGCTGATTCCTGATTCATCATTCATCATTGCTGATTCCTGATTCATCATTCCTGATTCATCATTCCTGATTCCTAATTCATCATTCCTGATTCATCATTCCTGATTCATCATTCCTGATTCATCATTCATCATACCTCATTCATCATTCCTTATTCCTGATTCATCATTCCTGATTCCTGATTCATCATTCATCATTCCTGATTCATCATTCATCATTCATCATTCCTGATTCGTCATTCATCTATGAATTTGCTGGAATCTATGAATTTGCTGGAAAGATGGAATCTCTCCGTTTGAGAATTTTACGGCACATTCGACGTTTTCAATATTAGCTCGCGATCAGGAATCTATGAATTTGCTGGAAAGATGGAATCTCTCCGTTTGAGAATTTTACGGCACATTCGACGTTTTTAATATTAGCTCGCGGTCAGGAATCTATGAATTTGCTGGAAAGATGGAATCTCTCCGTTTGAGAATTTTACGGCACATTCGACGTTTTTAATATTAGCTCGCGATCAGGAATCTATGAATTTGCTGGAAAGATGGAATCTCTCCGTTTGAGAAATTTACGGCACATTCGACGTTTTTAATATTAGCTCGCGGTCAGGAATCTATGAATTTGCTGGAAAGATGGAATCTCTCCGTCATTCCTGATTCCTGATTCATCATTCATCATTCATCATTCATCATTCATCATTCATCATTCCTGATTCCTGATTCATCATTCCTGATTCCTGATTCCTGATTCATCATTACTGATTCATTATTCCTGATTCATCATTCATCATTCCTGATTCATCATTCATCATTCCTGATTCCTGATTCATCATTCCTGATTCCTGATTCATCATTCCTCATTCCTGATTCATCATTCCTCATTCCTGATTCATCATTCCTCATTCCTGATTGATCATTCCTCATTCCTGATTGATCATTCCTCATTCCTGATTCATCATTCCTGATTCCTGATTCATCATTCCTGATTCCTGATTAATCACTCCTGATTCCTGATTCCTGATTCATCATTCCTGATTCATCAATCCTGATTCATCATTCATCATTCCTGATTCATCATTCCTGATTCCTGATTCATCATTGCTGATTCCTGATTCATCATTCATCATTCCTGATTCCTGATTCATCATTCCTGATTCATCATTCATCATTCCTGATTCATCATTCATCATTCCTGATTCATCATTGCTGATTCCTGATTCATCATTCATCATTCCTGATTCATCATTGCTGATTCCTGATTCATCATTCATCATTCCTGATTCATCATTCATCATTCCTGATTCATCATTCCTGATTCCTGACTCATCATTCATCATTCCTGATTCATCATTCCTTATTCCTGATTCATCATTCCTGATTCCTGATTCATCATTCATCATTCCTGATTCCTGATTCATCATTCCTGATTCCTGATTCCTGATTCATCATTCCCGATTCATCATTCATCATTCATCATTCCTGATTCATCATTCCTGACTCCTGATTCCTGATTCATCATTCATCATTCCTGATTCATCATTCCTCATTCCTGATTCATCATTCCTCATTCCTGGTTGATCATTCCTCATTCCTCATTCATCATTCCTGATTCTTGATTCATCATTCCTGATTCCTGATTAATCACTCCTGATTCCTAATTCCTGATTCATCATTCCTGATTCATCATTCATCATTCCTGATTCATCATTCATCATTCCTGATTCATCATTCCTGATTCATCATTCCTGATTCCTGATTCATCATTGCTGATTCCTGATTCATAATTCATCATTCCTGATTCCTGATTCATCATTCCTGATTCATCATTCATCATTCCTGATTCATCATTCATCATTCCTGAATCATCATTCCTGATTCCTGATTTCTGATTCATCATTCCTGATTCATCATTCCTGATTCATCATTCCTGATTCATCATTCCTGATTCCTGATTCATCATTGCTGATTCCTGATTCATCATTCATCATTGCTGATTCATCATTCCTGATTCATCTTTCCTGATTCATCATTCATCATTCCTGATTCATCATTCCTGATTCCTGATTCCTGATTCATCATTGCTGATTCATCATTCCTGATTCATCATTCCTGATTCATCATTCATCATTCCTGATTCATCATTCCTGATTCCTGATTCCTGATTCATCATTCCTGATTCATCATTCCTGATTTCTGATTCATCATTCATCATTCCTGATTCCTGATTCATCATTCCTGATTCATCATTCCTGATTCATCATTCCTGATCCATCATTCATTATTCCTGATTCATCATTCCTGATTCCTGATTCATCATTGCTGATTCCTGATTCATCATTCATCATTGCTGATTCCTGATTCATCATTCCTGATTCATCATTCCTGATTCCTAATTCATCATTCCTGATTCATCATTCATCATTCCTGATTCCTGATTCATCATTCCTGATTCATCATTCATCATTCCTGATTCATCATCCATAATTCCTGAATCATCATTCCTGATTCCTGATTCATCATTCCTGATTCCTGATTCATCATTCCTGATTCATCATTCCTGATTACTGACTCATCATTCATCATTCCTGATTCATCATTCCTTATTCCTGATTCATCATTCCTGATTCCTGATTCCTGATTCATCATTCCTGATTCATCATTCCTGATTCATCATTCATCATACCTCATTCATCATTCCTTATTCCTGATTCATCATTCCTGATTCCTGATTCATCATTCATCATTCCTGATTCATCATTCATCATTCATCATTCCTGATTCGTCATTCATCTATGAATTTGCTGGAATCTATGAATTTGCTGGAAAGATGGAATCTCTCCGTTTGAGAATTTTACGGCACATTCGACGTTTTCAATATTAGCTCGCGATCAGGAATCTATGAATTTGCTGGAAAGATGGAATCTCTCCGTTTGAGAATTTTACGGCACATTCGACGTTTTTAATATTAGCTCGCGATCAGGAATCTATGAATTTGCTGGAAAGATGGAATCTCTCCGTTTGAGAATTTTACGGCACATTCGACGTTTTTAATATTAGCTCGCGATCAGGAATCTATGAATTTGCTGGAAAGATGGAATCTCTCCGTTTGAGAAATTTACGGCACATTCGACGTTTTTAATATTAGCTCGCGGTCAGGAATCTATGAATTTGCTGGAAAGATGGAATCTCTCCGTTTGAGAATTTTACGGCACATTCGACGTTTTTAATATTAGCTCGCGGTCAGGAATCTATGAATTTGCTGGAAAGATGGAATCTCTCCGTTTGAGAATTTTACGGCACATTCGACGTTTTTAATATTAGCTCGCGATCAGGAATCTATGAATTTGCTGGAAAGATGGAATCTCTCCGTTTGAGAAATTTACGGCACATTCGACGTTTTTAATATTAGCTCGCGGTCAGGAATCTATGAATTTGCTGGAAAGATGGAATCTCTCCGTCATTCCTGATTCCTGATTCATCATTCATCATTCATCATTCATCATTCATCATTCCTGATTCCTGATTCATCATTCCTGATTCCTGATTCCTGATTCATCATTACTGATTCATTATTCCTGATTCATCATTCATCATTCCTGATTCATCATTCCTGATTCCTGATTCCTGATTCATCATTCCTGATTCACCATTCATCATTCCTGATTCATGATTCACCATTCCTGATTCCTGATTCGTCATTCCTCTTTCCTGATTCATCATTCCTGACTCCTGATACATCATTCATCATTCCTGATTCCTGATTCATCATTCCTGATTCATCATTCATCATTCCTGATTCATCATTCATCATTCCTGATTCATCATTCCTGATTCCTGATTCCTGATTCATCATTCCCGATTCATTATTCATCATTCCTGATTCATCATTCCTGATTCATCATTCCTGATTCCTGTTTCATTATTCCTGATTCCTGATTCATCATTCCTGATTCATGATTCACCATTCCTGATTCCTGATTCGTCATTCCTCTTTCCTGATTCATCATTCCTGATTCCTGATACATCATTCATCATTCCTGATTCATCATTCCTTATTCCTGATTCATCATTCCTGATTCCTGATTCATCATTCATCATTCATCATTCCTGATTCATCATTCATCATTCCTGATTCGTCATTCATCATTCCTGATTCATCATTCCTGATTCCTGATTCCTGATTCATCATTCCTGATTCCTGATTCCTGATTCATCATTACTGATTCATTATTCCTGATTCATCATTCATCATTCCTGATTCATCATTCCTGCTTCCTGATTCCTGATTCATCATTCCTGATTCACCATTCCTGATTCATCATTCCTGATTCCTGATTCATCATTCATGATTCCTGATTCATCATTCCTGATTCCTGATTCATCATTCCTGATTCCTGATTCATCATTCCTGATTCCTGATTCATCATTCCTGATTCATGATTCACCATTCCTGATTCCTGATTCATCATTCCTCTTTCCTGATTCATCATTCCTGATTCCTGATTCATCATTCCTGATTCCTGATTCATCATTCCTGATTCCTGATTAATCACTCCTGATTCCTGATTCCTGATTCATCATTCCTGATTCATCATTCCTGATTCCTGATTCATCATTGCTGATTCCTGATTCGTCATTCATCATTCCTGATTCCTGATTCATCATTCCTGATTCATCATTCATCATTCCTGATTGATCATTGCTGATTCCTGATTCATCATTCCTGATTGCTGATTCATCATTCCTGATGCATCATTCCTGATTCATCATTCCTGATTCCTGTTTCATTATTCCTGATTCCTGATTCATGATTCACCATTCCTGATTCCTGATTCGTCATTCCTCTTTCCTGATTCATCATTCCTGATTCCTGATTGATCATTCCTCATTCCTGATTCATCATTCCTCATTCCTGATTCATCATTCCTGATTCTTGATTCATCATTCCTGATTCCTGATTAATCACTCCTGATTCCTGATTCCTGATTCATCATTCCTGATTCATCAATCCTGATTCATCATTCATCATTCCTGATTCATCATTCCTGATTCCTGATTCATCATTGCTGATTCCTGATTCATCATTCATCATTCCTGATTCCTGATTCATCATTCCTGATTCCTGATTCATCATTCCTGATTCCTGATTCATCATTCCTGATTCCTGATTCCTGATTCATCATTCCCGATTCATCATTCATCATTCCTGATTCATCATTCCTGATTCCTGATTCCTGATTCATCATTCATCATTCCTGATTCATCATTCCTCATTCCTGATTCATCATTCCTGATTCCTGATTGATCATTCCTCATTCCTGATTGATCATTCCTCATTCCTGATTGATCATTCCTCATTCCTGATTCATCATTCCTGATTCCTGATTCATCATTCCTGATTCCTGATTAATCACTCCTGATTCCTGATTCCTGATTCCTGATTCATCATTCCTGATTCATCATTCCTGATTCCTGACTCATCATTCATCATTCCTGATTCATCATTCCTTATTCCTGATTCCTGATTCATGATTCACCATTCCTGATTCCTGATTCGTCATTCCTCTTTCCTGATTCATCATTCCTGATTCCTGATATATCATTCATCATTCCTGATTCCTGATTCATCATTCCTGATTCCTGATTCATCATTCATCATTCCTGATTCATCATTCCTCATTCCTGATTCATCATTCCTCATTCCTGATTCATCATTCCTCATTCCTGATTGATCATTCCTCATTCCTGATTCATCATTCCTGATTCCTGATTCATCATTCCTGATTCCTGATTAATCACTCCTGATTCCTGATTCCTGATTCATCATTCCTGATTCATCAATCCTGATTCATCATTCATCATTCCTGATTCATCATTCCTGATTCCTGATTCATCATTGCTGATTCCTGATTCATCATTCATCATTCCTGATTCCTGATTCATCATTCCTGATTCATCATTCATCATTCCTGATTCATCATTCATCATTCCTGATTCATCATTGCTGATTCCTGATTCATCATTCATCATTCCTGATTCATCATTGCTGATTCCTGATTCATCATTCATCATTCCTGATACATCATTCATCATTCCTGATTCATCATTCCTGATTCCTGACTCATCATTCATCATTCCTGATTCATCATTCCTTATTCCTGATTCATCATTCCTGATTCCTGATTCATCATTCATCATTCCTGATTCCTGATTCATCATTCCTGATTCCTGATTCCTGATTCATCATTCCCGATTCATCATTCATCATTCATCATTCCTGATTCATCATTCCTGACTCCTGATTCATCATTCATCATTCATCATTCCTGATTCATCATTGCTGATTCCTGATTCATCATTCATCATTCCTGATTCATCATTCATCATTCCTGATTCATCATTCCTGATTCCTGACTCATCATTCATCATTCCTGATTCATCATTCCTTATTCCTGATTCATCATTCCTGATTCCTGATTCATCATTCATCATTCCTGATTCCTGATTCATCATTCCTGATTCCTGATTCCTGATTCATCATTCCCGATTCATCATTCATCATTCATCATTCCTGATTCATCATTCCTGACTCCTGATTCCTGATTCATCATTCATCATTCCTGATTCATCATTCCTCATTCCTGATTCATCATTCCTCATTCCTGGTTGATCATTCCTCATTCCTCATTCATCATTCCTGATTCTTGATTCATCATTCCTGATTCCTGATTAATCACTCCTGATTCCTAATTCCTGATTCATCATTCCTGATTCATCATTCATCATTCCTGATTCATCATTCATCATTCCTGATTCATCATTCCTGATTCATCATTCCTGATTCCTGATTCATCATTGCTGATTCCTGATTCATAATTCATCATTCCTGATTCCTGATTCATCATTCCTGATTCATCATTCATCATTCCTGATTCATCATTCATCATTCCTGAATCATCATTCCTGATTCCTGATTTCTGATTCATCATTCCTGATTCATCATTCCTGATTCATCATTCCTGATTCATCATTCCTGATTCCTGATTCATCATTGCTGATTCCTGATTCATCATTCATCATTGCTGATTCATCATTCCTGATTCATCTTTCCTGATTCATCATTCATCATTCCTGATTCATCATTCCTGATTCCTGATTCCTGATTCATCATTGCTGATTCATCATTCCTGATTCATCATTCCTGATTCATCATTCATCATTCCTGATTCATCATTCCTGATTCCTGATTCCTGATTCATCATTCCTGATTCATCATTCCTGATTTCTGATTCATCATTCATCATTCCTGATTCCTGATTCATCATTCCTGATTCATCATTCCTGATTCATCATTCCTGATCCATCATTCATTATTCCTGATTCATCATTCCTGATTCCTGATTCATCATTGCTGATTCCTGATTCATCATTCATCATTGCTGATTCCTGATTCATCATTCCTGATTCATCATTCCTGATTCCTAATTCATCATTCCTGATTCATCATTCATCATTCCTGATTCCTGATTCATCATTCCTGATTCATCATTCATCATTCCTGATTCATCATCCATAATTCCTGAATCATCATTCCTGATTCCTGATTCATCATTCCTGATTCCTGATTCATCATTCCTGATTCATCATTCCTGATTACTGACTCATCATTCATCATTCCTGATTCATCATTCCTTATTCCTGATTCATCATTCCTGATTCCTGATTCCTGATTCATCATTCCTGATTCATCATTCCTGATTCATCATTCATCATACCTCATTCATCATTCCTTATTCCTGATTCATCATTCCTGATTCCTGATTCATCATTCATCATTCCTGATTCATCATTCATCATTCATCATTCCTGATTCGTCATTCATCTATGAATTTGCTGGAATCTATGAATTTGCTGGAAAGATGGAATCTCTCCGTTTGAGAATTTTACGGCACATTCGACGTTTTCAATATTAGCTCGCGATCAGGAATCTATGAATTTGCTGGAAAGATGGAATCTCTCCGTTTGAGAATTTTACGGCACATTCGACGTTTTTAATATTAGCTCGCGATCAGGAATCTATGAATTTGCTGGAAAGATGGAATCTCTCCGTTTGAGAATTTTACGGCACATTCGACGTTTTTAATATTAGCTCGCGATCAGGAATCTATGAATTTGCTGGAAAGATGGAATCTCTCCGTTTGAGAAATTTACGGCACATTCGACGTTTTTAATATTAGCTCGCGGTCAGGAATCTATGAATTTGCTGGAAAGATGGAATCTCTCCGTTTGAGAATTTTACGGCACATTCGACGTTTTTAATATTAGCTCGCGGTCAGGAATCTATGAATTTGCTGGAAAGATGGAATCTCTCCGTTTGAGAATTTTACGGCACATTCGACGTTTTTAATATTAGCTCGCGATCAGGAATCTATGAATTTGCTGGAAAGATGGAATCTCTCCGTTTGAGAAATTTACGGCACATTCGACGTTTTTAATATTAGCTCGCGGTCAGGAATCTATGAATTTGCTGGAAAGATGGAATCTCTCCGTCATTCCTGATTCCTGATTCATCATTCATCATTCATCATTCATCATTCATCATTCCTGATTCCTGATTCATCATTCCTGATTCCTGATTCCTGATTCATCATTACTGATTCATTATTCCTGATTCATCATTCATCATTCCTGATTCATCATTCCTGATTCCTGATTCCTGATTCATCATTCCTGATTCACCATTCATCATTCCTGATTCATGATTCACCATTCCTGATTCCTGATTCGTCATTCCTCTTTCCTGATTCATCATTCCTGACTCCTGATACATCATTCATCATTCCTGATTCCTGATTCATCATTCCTGATTCATCATTCATCATTCCTGATTCATCATTCATCATTCCTGATTCATCATTCCTGATTCCTGATTCCTGATTCATCATTCCCGATTCATTATTCATCATTCCTGATTCATCATTCCTGATTCATCATTCCTGATTCCTGTTTCATTATTCCTGATTCCTGATTCATCATTCCTGATTCATGATTCACCATTCCTGATTCCTGATTCGTCATTCCTCTTTCCTGATTCATCATTCCTGATTCCTGATACATCATTCATCATTCCTGATTCATCATTCCTTATTCCTGATTCATCATTCCTGATTCCTGATTCATCATTCATCATTCATCATTCCTGATTCATCATTCATCATTCCTGATTCGTCATTCATCATTCCTGATTCATCATTCCTGATTCCTGATTCCTGATTCATCATTCCTGATTCCTGATTCCTGATTCATCATTACTGATTCATTATTCCTGATTCATCATTCATCATTCCTGATTCATCATTCCTGCTTCCTGATTCCTGATTCATCATTCCTGATTCACCATTCCTGATTCATCATTCCTGATTCCTGATTCATCATTCATGATTCCTGATTCATCATTCCTGATTCCTGATTCATCATTCCTGATTCCTGATTCATCATTCCTGATTCCTGATTCATCATTCCTGATTCATGATTCACCATTCCTGATTCCTGATTCATCATTCCTCTTTCCTGATTCATCATTCCTGATTCCTGATTCATCATTCCTGATTCCTGATTCATCATTCCTGATTCCTGATTAATCACTCCTGATTCCTGATTCCTGATTCATCATTCCTGATTCATCATTCCTGATTCCTGATTCATCATTGCTGATTCCTGATTCGTCATTCATCATTCCTGATTCCTGATTCATCATTCCTGATTCATCATTCATCATTCCTGATTGATCATTGCTGATTCCTGATTCATCATTCCTGATTGCTGATTCATCATTCCTGATGCATCATTCCTGATTCATCATTCCTGATTCCTGTTTCATTATTCCTGATTCCTGATTCATGATTCACCATTCCTGATTCCTGATTCGTCATTCCTCTTTCCTGATTCATCATTCCTGATTCCTGATTGATCATTCCTCATTCCTGATTCATCATTCCTCATTCCTGATTCATCATTCCTGATTCTTGATTCATCATTCCTGATTCCTGATTAATCACTCTGATTCCTGATTCCTGATTCATCATTCCTGATTCATCAATCCTGATTCATCATTCATCATTCCTGATTCATCATTCCTGATTCCTGATTCATCATTGCTGATTCCTGATTCATCATTCATCATTCCTGATTCCTGATTCATCATTCCTGATTCCTGATTCATCATTCCTGATTCCTGATTCATCATTCCTGATTCCTGATTCCTGATTCATCATTCCCGATTCATCATTCATCATTCCTGATTCATCATTCCTGATTCCTGATTCCTGATTCATCATTCATCATTCCTGATTCATCATTCCTCATTCCTGATTCATCATTCCTGATTCCTGATTGATCATTCCTCATTCCTGATTGATCATTCCTCATTCCTGATTGATCATTCCTCATTCCTGATTCATCATTCCTGATTCCTGATTCATCATTCCTGATTCCTGATTAATCACTC
>JAOWCC010000368.1:0-38155 GCA_030867875.1 Actinernus sp. WN-2022
ATTCCTGATTCATCATTCTTGATTCATCATTCCTGATTCATCATTCATCATTCCTGATTCATCATTCCTTATTCCTGATTCATCATTCCTGATTCATCATTCCTGATTCCTGATTCATCATTCATCATTCCTGATTCATCATTCATCATTCCTGATTCATCATTCCTTATTCCTGATTCATCATTCCTGATTCCTGATTCCTGATTCATCATTCCTGATTCCTGATTCCTGATTCATTATTCCTGATTCATTATTCCTGATTCATCATTCATCATTCCTGATTCATCATTCCTGATTCCTGATTCCTGATTCATCATTCCTGATTCATCATTCCTGATTCCTGATTCATCATTCATGATTCCTGATTCATCATTCCTGATTCCTGATTCATCATTCCTGATTCCTGATTCATCATTCCTGATTCATGATTCAACATTCCTGATTCCTGATTCATCAATCCTCTTTCATGATTCATCATTCCTGATTCCTGATTCATCATTCCTGATTCCTGATTCATCATTCCTGATTCCTGATTCCTGATTCATCATTCCTGATTCATCATTCCTGATTCATCATTCATCATTCCTGATTCATCATTCCTGATTCCTGATTCATCATTCATCATTCCTGATTCATCATTCATCATTCCTGATTCGTCATTCATCATTCCTGATTCATCATTCCTGATTCATCATTCCTGATTCCTGATTCCTGATTCATCATTCCTGATTCATCATTCCTGATTCCTGATTCATCATTCCTGATTCCTGATTCACCATTCCTGATTCCTGATTCATCATTCCTCTTTCCTGATTCATCATTCCTGATTCCTGATTCATCATTCCTGATTTCTGATTCATCATTCCTCATTCCTGATTCATCAATCCTCATTCCTGATTCATCATTCCTGATTCCTGATTGAACATTCCTCTTTCCTGATTGATCATTCCTCATTCCTGATTCATCATTCCTGATTCCTGATTCATCATTCCTGATTCCTGATTGATCACTCGTGATTCCTGATTCCTGATTCCTGATTCATCATTCCTGATTCCTGATTCATCATTGCTGATTCCTGATTCATCATTCATCATTCATCATTCCTGATTCCTGATTCATCATTCCTGATTCATCATTCATCATTCCTGATTCATCATTGCTGATTCCTGATTCATCATTCCTGATTCATCATTCCTGATTCATCATTTCTGATTCATCATTCATCATTCCTGATTCATCATTCCTTATTCCTGATTCATCATTCCTGATTCCTTATACCTGATTCATCATTCCTGATTCCTGATTCATCATTCATCATTCCTGATTCATCATTCATCATTCCTGATTCATCATTCCTTATTCCTGATTCATCATTCATCATTCCTGATTCATCATTGCTGATTCCTGATTCATCATTCCTGATTCATCATTCCTGATTCATCATTCCTGATTCATCATTCATCATTCCTGATTCATCATTCCTGATTCCTGATTCATCATTCCTGATTCCTGATTCCTGATTCATCATTCCTGATTCATTATTCCTGATTCATCATTCATCATTCCTGATTCATCATTCCTGATTCCTGATTCTGATTCATCATTCCTGATTCATCATTCCTGATTCCTGATTCATCATTCCTGATTCCTGATTCATCATTCCTGATTCATGATTCAACATTCCTGATTCCTGATTCATCAATCCTCTTTCATGATTCATCATTCCTGATTCCTGATTCATCATTCCTGATTCCTGATTCATCATTCCTGATTCCTGATTCCTGATTCATCATTCCTGATTCATCATTCCTGATTCATCATTCATCATTCCTGATTCATCATTCCTGAATCATCATTCCTGATTCCTGATTCATCATTCCTGATTCCTGATTCATCATTCCTGATTCCTGATTGATCACTCCTGATTCCTGATTCCTGATTCCTGATTCATCATTCCTGATTCATCATTCCTGATTCCTGATTCATCATTCCTGATTCCTGATTCATCATTCCTGATTCATCATTGCTGATTCCTGATTCATCATTGCTGATTCCTGATTCATCATTCCTGATTCATCATTCCTGATTCATCATTCCTGATTCATCATTCATCATTCCTGATTCATCATTCCTTATTCCTGATTCATCATTCCTGATTCCTTTTTCCTGATTCATCATTCCTGATTCCTGATTCATCATTCATCATTCCTGATTCGTCATTCATCATTCCTGATTCATCATTCCTGATTCCTGATTCCTGATTCATCATTCCTGATTCATCATTCCTGATTCATCATTCCTTATTCCTGATTCATCATTCCTGATTCCTGATTCCTGATTCATCATTCCTGATTCCTGATTCCTGATTCATCATTCCTGATTCATTATTCCTGATTCATCATTCATCATTCCTGATTCATCATTCCTGATTCCTGATTCCTGATTCATCATTCCTGATTCATCATTCCTGATTCCTGATTCATCATTCATGATTCCTGATACATCATTCCTGATTCCTGATTCATCATTCCTGATTCCTGATTCATCATTCCTGATTCATGATTCAACATTCCTGATTCCTGATTCATCAATCCCCTTTCATGATTCATCATTCCTGATTCCTGATTCATCATTCCTGATTCCTGATTCATCATTGCTGATTCCTGATTCCTGATTCATCATTCATCATTCATCATTCCTGATTCCTGATTCCTGATTCATCATTCCTGATTCATCATTCATCATTCCTGATTCATCAATCCTCATTCCTGATTCATCATTCCTGATTCCTGATTGAACATTCCTCTTTCCTGATTGATCATTCCTCATTCCTGATTCATCATTCCTGATTCCTGATTCATCATTCCTGATTCCTGATTGATCACTCCTGATTCCTGATTCCTGATTCCTGATTCATCATTCCTGATTCCTGATTCGTCATTGCTGATTCCCTGATTCATCATTCATCATTCATCATTCCTGATTCCTGATTCATCATTCCTGATTCATCATTCATCATTCCTGATTCATCATTGCTGATTCCTGATTCATCATTCCTGATTCATCATTCCTGATTCATCATTCCTGATTCATCATTCATCATTCCTGATTCATCATTCCTTATTCCTGATTCATCATTCCTC
Organism: Actinernus sp. WN-2022; assembly: GCA_030867875.1. Taxonomy (NCBI): domain Eukaryota; kingdom Metazoa; phylum Cnidaria; class Anthozoa; order Actiniaria; family Actinernidae; genus Actinernus; species Actinernus sp. WN-2022. Next base: position 3,144 of record JAOWCC010000368.1, read on the forward strand.
TTTCCTGATTCATCATTCCTGATTCCTGATTCATCATTCCTGATTCCTGATTCATCATTCCTCATTCCTGATTCATCAATCCTCATTCCTGATTCATCATTCCTGATTCCTGATTGATCATTCCTCTTTCCTGATTGATCATTCCTCATTCCTGATTCATCATTCCTGATTCTTGATTCATCATTCCTGATTCCTGATTGATCATTCCTCTTTCCTGATTGATCATTCCTCATTCCTGATTCATCATTCCTGATTCCTGATTCATCATTGCTGATTCCTGATTCATCATTCATCATTCCTGATTCCTGATTCATCATTCCTGATTCATCATTCATCATTCCTGATTCATCATTGCTGATTCCTGATTCATCATTCCTGATTCATCATTCCTGATTCATCATTCATCATTCCTGATTCATCATTCATCATTCCTGATTCATCATTCCTTATTCCTGATTCCTGATTCATCATTCCTGATTCCTGATTCCTGATTCATCATTCATCATTCCTGATTCGTCATTCATCATTCCTGATTCATCATTCCTGATTCCTGATTCATCATTCCTGATTCCTGATTCCTGATTCATCATTCCTGATTCATTATTCCTGATTCCTGATTCCTGATTCATCATTCATCATTCCTGATTCGTCATTCATCATTCCTGATTCATCATTCCTGATTCATCATTCCTGATTCCTGATTCCTGATTCATCATTCCTGATTCATCATTCCTGATTCCTGATTCATCATTCCTGATTCCTGATTCACCATTCCTGATTCCTGATTCATCATTCCTCTTTCCTGATTCATCATTCCTGATTCCTGATTCATCATTCCTGATTCCTGATTCATCATTCCTCATTCCTGATTCATCAATCCTCATTCCTGATTCATCATTCCTGATTCCTGATTGAACATTCCTCTTTCCTGATTGATCATTCCTGATTCCTGATTCATCATTCCTGATTCCTGATTCATCATTGCTGATTCCTGATTCATCATTCATCATTCATCATTCCTGATTCCTGATTCATCATTCCTGATTCATCATTCATCATTCCTGATTCATCATTGCTGATTCCTGATTCATCATTCCTGATTCATCATTCCTGATTCATCATTCCTGATTCATCATTCATCATTCCTGATTCATCATTCCTGATTCATCATTCATCATTCCTGATTCCTGATTCATCATTCCTGATTCATCATTCATCATTCCTGATTCATCATTCCTGAATCATCATTCCTGATTCCTGATTCATCATTCCTGATTCCTGATTCATCATTGCTGATTTCTGATTCATCATTCATCATACCTGATTCCTGATTCATCATTCCTGATTCATCATTCCTGATTCATCATTCATCATTCCTGATTCCTGATTCATCATTCCTGATTCATCATTCATCATTCCTGATTCATCATTCCTGAATCATCATTCCTGATTCCTGATTCATCATTCCTGATTCCTGATTCATCATTCCTGATTCCTGATTGATCACTCCTGATTCCTGATTCCTGATTCCTGATTCATCATTCCTGATTCATCATTCCTGATTCCTGATTCATCATTGCTGATTCCTGATTCATCATTCATCATTCCTGATTCCTGATTCATCATTCCTGATTCATCATTGCTGATTCCTGATTCATCATTGCTGATTCCTGATTCATCATTCCTGATTCATCATTCCTGATTCATCATTCCTGATTCATCATTCATCATTCCTGATTCATCATTCCTTATTCCTGATTCATCATTCCTGATTCCTTTTTCCTGATTCATCATTCCTGATTCCTGATTCATCATTCATCATTCCTGATTCGTCATTCATCATTCCTGATTCATCATTCCTGATTCCTGATTCCTGATTCATCATTCCTGATTCATCATTCCTGATTCATCATTCCTTATTCCTGATTCATCATTCCTGATTCCTGATTCCTGATTCATCATTCCTGATTCCTGATTCCTGATTCATCATTCCTGATTCATTATTCCTGATTCATCATTCATCATTCCTGATTCATCATTCCTGATTCCTGATTCCTGATTCATCATTCCTGATTCATCATTCCTGATTCCTGATTCATCATTCATGATTCCTGATACATCATTCCTGATTCCTGATTCATCATTCCTGATTCCTGATTCATCATTCCTGATTCATGATTCAACATTCCTGATTCCTGATTCATCAATCCCCTTTCATGATTCATCATTCCTGATTCCTGATTCATCATTCCTGATTCCTGATTCATCATTGCTGATTCCTGATTCCTGATTCATCATTCATCATTCATCATTCCTGATTCCTGATTCCTGATTCATCATTCCTGATTCATCATTCATCATTCCTGATTCATCAATCCTCATTCCTGATTCATCATTCCTGATTCCTGATTGAACATTCCTCTTTCCTGATTGATCATTCCTCATTCCTGATTCATCATTCCTGATTCCTGATTCATCATTCCTGATTCCTGATTGATCACTCCTGATTCCTGATTCCTGATTCCTGATTCATCATTCCTGATTCCTGATTCATCATTGCTGATTCCTGATTCATCATTCATCATTCATCATTCCTGATTCCTGATTCATCATTCCTGATTCATCATTCATCATTCCTGATTCATCATTGCTGATTCCTGATTCATCATTCCTGATTCATCATTCCTGATTCATCATTCCTGATTCATCATTCATCATTCCTGATTCATCATTCCTTATTCCTGATTCATCATTCCTGATTCCTGATTCCTGATTCATCATTCCTGATTCCTGATTCCTGATTCATCATTCCTGATTCATTATTCCTGATTCATCATTCATCATTCCTGATTCATCATTCCTGATTCCTGATTCATCATTCCTGATTCCTGATTCATCATTCCTGATTCATCATTGCTGATTCCTGATTCATCATTGCTGATTCCTGATTCATCATTCCTGATTCATCATTCCTGATTCATCATTCCTGATTCATCATTCATCATTCCTGATTCATCATTCCTTATTCCTGATTCATCATTCCTGATTCCTTTTTCCTGATTCATCATTCCTGATTCCTGATTCATCATTCATCATTCCTGATTCGTCATTCATCATTCCTGATTCATCATTCCTGATTCCTGATTCCTGATTCATCATTCCTGATTCATCATTCCTGATTCATCATTCCTTATTCCTGATTCATCATTCCTGATTCCTGATTCCTGATTCATCATTCCTGATTCCTGATTCCTGATTCATCATTCCTGATTCATTATTCCTGATTCATCATTCATCATTCCTGATTCATCATTCCTGATTCCTGATTCCTGATTCATCATTCCTGATTCATCATTCCTGATTCCTGATTCATCATTCATGATTCCTGATACATCATTCCTGATTCCTGATTCATCATTCCTGATTCCTGATTCATCATTCCTGATTCATGATTCAACATTCCTGATTCCTGATTCATCAATCCCCTTTCATGATTCATCATTCCTGATTCCTGATTCATCATTCCTGATTCCTGATTCATCATTGCTGATTCCTGATTCCTGATTCATCATTCATCATTCATCATTCCTGATTCCTGATTCCTGATTCATCATTCCTGATTCATCATTCATCATTCCTGATTCATCAATCCTCATTCCTGATTCATCATTCCTGATTCCTGATTGAACATTCCTCTTTCCTGATTGATCATTCCTCATTCCTGATTCATCATTCCTGATTCCTGATTCATCATTCCTGATTCCTGATTGATCACTCCTGATTCCTGATTCCTGATTCCTGATTCATCATTCCTGATTCCTGATTCGTCATTGCTGATTCCTGATTCATCATTCATCATTCATCATTCCTGATTCCTGATTCATCATTCCTGATTCATCATTCATCATTCCTGATTCATCATTGCTGATTCCTGATTCATCATTCCTGATTCATCATTCCTGATTCATCATTCCTGATTCATCATTCATCATTCCTGATTCATCATTCCTTATTCCTGATTCATCATTCCTCTTTCCTGATTCATCATTCCTGATTCCTGATTCATCATTCCTGATTCCTGATTCATCATTCCTCATTCCTGATTCATCAATCCTCATTCCTGATTCATCATTCCTGATTCCTGATTGATCATTCCTCTTTCCTGATTGATCATTCCTCATTCCTGATTCATCATTCCTGATTCTTGATTCATCATTCCTGATTCCTGATTGATCATTCCTCTTTCCTGATTGATCATTCCTCATTCCTGATTCATCATTCCTGATTCCTGATTCATCATTGCTGATTCCTGATTCATCATTCATCATTCCTGATTCCTGATTCATCATTCCTGATTCATCATTCATCATTCCTGATTCATCATTGCTGATTCCTGATTCATCATTCCTGATTCATCATTCCTGATTCATCATTCATCATTCCTGATTCATCATTCATCATTCCTGATTCATCATTCCTTATTCCTGATTCCTGATTCATCATTCCTGATTCCTGATTCCTGATTCATCATTCATCATTCCTGATTCGTCATTCATCATTCCTGATTCATCATTCCTGATTCCTGATTCATCATTCCTGATTCCTGATTCCTGATTCATCATTCCTGATTCATTATTCCTGATTCCTGATTCCTGATTCATCATTCATCATTCCTGATTCGTCATTCATCATTCCTGATTCATCATTCCTGATTCATCATTCCTGATTCCTGATTCCTGATTCATCATTCCTGATTCATCATTCCTGATTCCTGATTCATCATTCCTGATTCCTGATTCACCATTCCTGATTCCTGATTCATCATTCCTCTTTCCTGATTCATCATTCCTGATTCCTGATTCATCATTCCTGATTCCTGATTCATCATTCCTCATTCCTGATTCATCAATCCTCATTCCTGATTCATCATTCCTGATTCCTGATTGAACATTCCTCTTTCCTGATTGATCATTCCTGATTCCTGATTCATCATTCCTGATTCCTGATTCATCATTGCTGATTCCTGATTCATCATTCATCATTCATCATTCCTGATTCCTGATTCATCATTCCTGATTCATCATTCATCATTCCTGATTCATCATTGCTGATTCCTGATTCATCATTCCTGATTCATCATTCCTGATTCATCATTCCTGATTCATCATTCATCATTCCTGATTCATCATTCCTGATTCATCATTCATCATTCCTGATTCCTGATTCATCATTCCTGATTCATCATTCATCATTCCTGATTCATCATTCCTGAATCATCATTCCTGATTCCTGATTCATCATTCCTGATTCCTGATTCATCATTGCTGATTTCTGATTCATCATTCATCATACCTGATTCCTGATTCATCATTCCTGATTCATCATTCCTGATTCATCATTCATCATTCCTGATTCCTGATTCATCATTCCTGATTCATCATTCATCATTCCTGATTCATCATTCCTGAATCATCATTCCTGATTCCTGATTCATCATTCCTGATTCCTGATTCATCATTCCTGATTCCTGATTGATCACTCCTGATTCCTGATTCCTGATTCCTGATTCATCATTCCTGATTCATCATTCCTGATTCCTGATTCATCATTGCTGATTCCTGATTCATCATTCATCATTCCTGATTCCTGATTCATCATTCCTGATTCATCATTGCTGATTCCTGATTCATCATTGCTGATTCCTGATTCATCATTCCTGATTCATCATTCCTGATTCATCATTCCTGATTCATCATTCATCATTCCTGATTCATCATTCCTTATTCCTGATTCATCATTCCTGATTCCTTTTTCCTGATTCATCATTCCTGATTCCTGATTCATCATTCATCATTCCTGATTCGTCATTCATCATTCCTGATTCATCATTCCTGATTCCTGATTCCTGATTCATCATTCCTGATTCATCATTCCTGATTCATCATTCCTTATTCCTGATTCATCATTCCTGATTCCTGATTCCTGATTCATCATTCCTGATTCCTGATTCCTGATTCATCATTCCTGATTCATTATTCCTGATTCATCATTCATCATTCCTGATTCATCATTCCTGATTCCTGATTCCTGATTCATCATTCCTGATTCATCATTCCTGATTCCTGATTCATCATTCATGATTCCTGATACATCATTCCTGATTCCTGATTCATCATTCCTGATTCCTGATTCATCATTCCTGATTCATGATTCAACATTCCTGATTCCTGATTCATCAATCCCCTTTCATGATTCATCATTCCTGATTCCTGATTCATCATTCCTGATTCCTGATTCATCATTGCTGATTCCTGATTCCTGATTCATCATTCATCATTCATCATTCCTGATTCCTGATTCCTGATTCATCATTCCTGATTCATCATTCATCATTCCTGATTCATCAATCCTCATTCCTGATTCATCATTCCTGATTCCTGATTGAACATTCCTCTTTCCTGATTGATCATTCCTCATTCCTGATTCATCATTCCTGATTCCTGATTCATCATTCCTGATTCCTGATTGATCACTCCTGATTCCTGATTCCTGATTCCTGATTCATCATTCCTGATTCCTGATTCATCATTGCTGATTCCTGATTCATCATTCATCATTCATCATTCCTGATTCCTGATTCATCATTCCTGATTCATCATTCATCATTCCTGATTCATCATTGCTGATTCCTGATTCATCATTCCTGATTCATCATTCCTGATTCATCATTCCTGATTCATCATTCCTGATTCATCATTCATCATTCCTGATTCATCATTCCTTATTCCTGATTCATCATTCCTGATTCCTGATTCCTGATTCATCATTCCTGATTCCTGATTCCTGATTCATCATTCCTGATTCATTATTCCTGATTCATCATTCATCATTCCTGATTCATCATTCCTGATTCCTGATTCCTGATTCATCATTCCTGATTCATCATTCCTGATTCCTGATTCATCATTCATGATTCCTGATACATCATTCCTGATTCCTGATTCATCATTCCTGATTCCTGATTCATCATTCCTGATTCATGATTCAACATTCCTGATTCCTGATTCATCAATCCCCTTTCATGATTCATCATTCCTGATTCCTGATTCATCATTCCTGATTCCTGATTCATCATTGCTGATTCCTGATTCCTGATTCATCATTCATCATTCATCATTCCTGATTCCTGATTCCTGATTCATCATTCCTGATTCATCATTCATCATTCCTGATTCATCAATCCTCATTCCTGATTCATCATTCCTGATTCCTGATTGAACATTCCTCTTTCCTGATTGATCATTCCTCATTCCTGATTCATCATTCCTGATTCCTGATTCATCATTCCTGATTCCTGATTGATCACTCCTGATTCCTGATTCCTGATTCCTGATTCATCATTCCTGATTCCTGATTCATCATTGCTGATTCCTGATTCATCATTCATCATTCATCATTCCTGATTCCTGATTCATCATTCCTGATTCATCATTCATCATTCCTGATTCATCATTGCTGATTCCTGATTCATCATTCCTGATTCATCATTCCTGATTCATCATTCCTGATTCATCATTCATCATTCCTGATTCATCATTCCTTATTCCTGATTCATCATTCCTCTTTCCTGATTCATCATTCCTGATTCCTGATTCATCATTCCTGATTCCTGATTCATCATTCCTCATTCCTGATTCATCAATCCTCATTCCTGATTCATCATTCCTGATTCCTGATTGATCATTCCTCTTTCCTGATTGATCATTCCTCATTCCTGATTCATCATTCCTGATTCTTGATTCATCATTCCTGATTCCTGATTGATCATTCCTCTTTCCTGATTGATCATTCCTCATTCCTGATTCATCATTCCTGATTCCTGATTCATCATTGTTGATTCCTGATTCATCATTCATCATTCCTGATTCCTGATTCATCATTCCTGATTCATCATTCATCATTCCTGATTCATCATTGCTGATTCCTGATTCATCATTCCTGATTCATCATTCCTGATTCATCATTCATCATTCCTGATTCATCATTCATCATTCCTGATTCATCATTCCTTATTCCTGATTCCTGATTCATCATTCCTGATTCCTGATTCCTGATTCATCATTCATCATTCCTGATTCGTCATTCATCATTCCTGATTCATCATTCCTGATTCCTGATTCATCATTCCTGATTCCTGATTCCTGATTCATCATTCCTGATTCATTATTCCTGATTCCTGATTCCTGATTCATCATTCATCATTCCTGATTCGTCATTCATCATTCCTGATTCATCATTCCTGATTCATCATTCCTGATTCCTGATTCCTGATTCATCATTCCTGATTCATCATTCCTGATTCCTGATTCATCATTCCTGATTCCTGATTCACCATTCCTGATTCCTGATTCATCATTCCTCTTTCCTGATTCATCATTCCTGATTCCTGATTCATCATTCCTGATTCCTGATTCATCATTCCTCATTCCTGATTCATCAATCCTCATTCCTGATTCATCATTCCTGATTCCTGATTGAACATTCCTCTTTCCTGATTGATCATTCCTCATTCCTGATTCATCATTCCTGATTCCTGATTCATCATTCCTGATTGATCACTCCTGATTCCTGATTCCTGATTCCTGATTCATCATTCCTGATTCCTGATTCATCATTGCTGATTCCTGATTCATCATTCATCATTCATCATTCCTGATTCCTGATTCATCATTCCTGATTCATCATTCATCATTCCTGATTCATCATTGCTGATTCCTGATTCATCATTCCTGATTCATCATTCCTGATTCATCATTCCTGATTCATCATTCATCATTCCTGATTCATCATTCCTTATTCCTGATTCATCATTCCTGATTCCTTATACCTGATTCATCATTCCTGATTCCTGATTCATCATTCATCATTCCTGATTCATCATTCATCATTCCTGATTCATCATTCCTTATTCCTGATTCATCATTCATCATTCCTGATTCATCATTGCTGATTCCTGATTCATCATTCCTGATTCATCATTCCTGATTCATCATTCCTGATTCATCATTCATCATTCCTGATTCATCATTCCTGATTCCTGATTCATCATTCCTGATTCCTGATTCCTGATTCATCATTCCTGATTCATTATTCCTGATTCATCATTCATCATTCCTGATTCATCATTCCTGATTCCTGATTCCTGATTCATCATTCCTGATTCATCATTCCTTATTCCTGATTCATCATTCATGATTCCTGATTCATCATTCCTGATTCCTGATTCATCATTCCTGATTCCTGATTCATCATTCCTGATTCATGATTCAACATTCCTGATTCCTGATTCATCAATCCTCTTTCATGATTCATCATTCCTGATTCCTGATTCATCATTCCTGATTCCTGATTCATCATTCCTGATTCCTGATTCCTGATTCATCATTCCTGATTCATCATTCCTGATTCATCATTCATCATTCCTGATTCATCATTCCTGATTCCTGATTCATCATTGCTGATTTCTGATTCATCATTCATCATACCTGATTCCTGATTCATCATTCCTGATTCATCATTCATCATTCCTGATTCCTGATTCATCATTCCTGATTCATCATTCATCATTCCTGATTCATCATTCCTGAATCATCATTCCTGATTCCTGATTCATCATTCCTGATTCCTGATTCATCATTGCTGATTTCTGATTCATCATTCATCATACCTGATTCCTGATTCATCATTCCTGATTCATCATTCATCATTCCTGATTCCTGATTCATCATTCCTGATTCATCATTCATCATTCCTGATTCATCATTCCTGAATCATCATTCCTGATTCCTGATTCATCATTCCTGATTCCTGATTCATCATTCCTGATTCCTGATTGATCACTCCTGATTCCTGATTCCTGATTCCTGATTCATCATTCCTGATTCCTGATTCGTCATTGCTGATTCCTGATTCATCATTCATCATTCATCATTCCTGATTCCTGATTCATCATTCCTGATTCATCATTCATCATTCCTGATTCATCATTGCTGATTCCTGATTCATCATTCCTGATTCATCATTCCTGATTCATCATTCCTGATTCATCATTCATCATTCCTGATTCATCATTCCTTATTCCTGATTCATCATTCCTCTTTCCTGATTCATCATTCCTGATTCCTGATTCATCATTCCTGATTCCTGATTCATCATTCCTCATTCCTGATTCATCAATCCTCATTCCTGATTCATCATTCCTGATTCCTGATTGATCATTCCTCTTTCCTGATTGATCATTCCTCATTCCTGATTCATCATTCCTGATTCTTGATTCATCATTCCTGATTCCTGATTGATCATTCCTCTTTCCTGATTGATCATTCCTCATTCCTGATTCATCATTCCTGATTCCTGATTCATCATTGCTGATTCCTGATTCATCATTCATCATTCCTGATTCCTGATTCATCATTCCTGATTCATCATTCATCATTCCTGATTCATCATTGCTGATTCCTGATTCATCATTCCTGATTCATCATTCCTGATTCATCATTCATCATTCCTGATTCATCATTCATCATTCCTGATTCATCATTCCTTATTCCTGATTCCTGATTCATCATTCCTGATTCCTGATTCCTGATTCATCATTCATCATTCCTGATTCGTCATTCATCATTCCTGATTCATCATTCCTGATTCCTGATTCATCATTCCTGATTCCTGATTCCTGATTCATCATTCCTGATTCATTATTCCTGATTCCTGATTCCTGATTCATCATTCATCATTCCTGATTCGTCATTCATCATTCCTGATTCATCATTCCTGATTCATCATTCCTGATTCCTGATTCCTGATTCATCATTCCTGATTCATCATTCCTGATTCCTGATTCATCATTCCTGATTCCTGATTCACCATTCCTGATTCCTGATTCATCATTCCTCTTTCCTGATTCATCATTCCTGATTCCTGATTCATCATTCCTGATTCCTGATTCATCATTCCTCATTCCTGATTCATCAATCCTCATTCCTGATTCATCATTCCTGATTCCTGATTGAACATTCCTCTTTCCTGATTGATCATTCCTGATTCCTGATTCATCATTCCTGATTCCTGATTCATCATTGCTGATTCCTGATTCATCATTCATCATTCATCATTCCTGATTCCTGATTCATCATTCCTGATTCATCATTCATCATTCCTGATTCATCATTGCTGATTCCTGATTCATCATTCCTGATTCATCATTCCTGATTCATCATTCCTGATTCATCATTCATCATTCCTGATTCATCATTCCTGATTCATCATTCATCATTCCTGATTCCTGATTCATCATTCCTGATTCATCATTCATCATTCCTGATTCATCATTCCTGAATCATCATTCCTGATTCCTGATTCATCATTCCTGATTCCTGATTCATCATTGCTGATTTCTGATTCATCATTCATCATACCTGATTCCTGATTCATCATTCCTGATTCATCATTCCTGATTCATCATTCATCATTCCTGATTCCTGATTCATCATTCCTGATTCATCATTCATCATTCCTGATTCATCATTCCTGAATCATCATTCCTGATTCCTGATTCATCATTCCTGATTCCTGATTCATCATTCCTGATTCCTGATTGATCACTCCTGATTCCTGATTCCTGATTCCTGATTCATCATTCCTGATTCATCATTCCTGATTCCTGATTCATCATTGCTGATTCCTGATTCATCATTCATCATTCCTGATTCCTGATTCATCATTCCTGATTCATCATTGCTGATTCCTGATTCATCATTGCTGATTCCTGATTCATCATTCCTGATTCATCATTCCTGATTCATCATTCCTGATTCATCATTCATCATTCCTGATTCATCATTCCTTATTCCTGATTCATCATTCCTGATTCCTTTTTCCTGATTCATCATTCCTGATTCCTGATTCATCATTCATCATTCCTGATTCGTCATTCATCATTCCTGATTCATCATTCCTGATTCCTGATTCCTGATTCATCATTCCTGATTCATCATTCCTGATTCATCATTCCTTATTCCTGATTCATCATTCCTGATTCCTGATTCCTGATTCATCATTCCTGATTCCTGATTCCTGATTCATCATTCCTGATTCATTATTCCTGATTCATCATTCATCATTCCTGATTCATCATTCCTGATTCCTGATTCCTGATTCATCATTCCTGATTCATCATTCCTGATTCCTGATTCATCATTCATGATTCCTGATACATCATTCCTGATTCCTGATTCATCATTCCTGATTCCTGATTCATCATTCCTGATTCATGATTCAACATTCCTGATTCCTGATTCATCAATCCCCTTTCATGATTCATCATTCCTGATTCCTGATTCATCATTCCTGATTCCTGATTCATCATTGCTGATTCCTGATTCCTGATTCATCATTCATCATTCATCATTCCTGATTCCTGATTCCTGATTCATCATTCCTGATTCATCATTCATCATTCCTGATTCATCAATCCTCATTCCTGATTCATCATTCCTGATTCCTGATTGAACATTCCTCTTTCCTGATTGATCATTCCTCATTCCTGATTCATCATTCCTGATTCCTGATTCATCATTCCTGATTCCTGATTGATCACTCCTGATTCCTGATTCCTGATTCCTGATTCATCATTCCTGATTCCTGATTCATCATTGCTGATTCCTGATTCATCATTCATCATTCATCATTCCTGATTCCTGATTCATCATTCCTGATTCATCATTCATCATTCCTGATTCATCATTGCTGATTCCTGATTCATCATTCCTGATTCATCATTCCTGATTCATCATTCCTGATTCATCATTCCTGATTCATCATTCATCATTCCTGATTCATCATTCCTTATTCCTGATTCATCATTCCTGATTCCTGATTCCTGATTCATCATTCCTGATTCCTGATTCCTGATTCATCATTCCTGATTCATTATTCCTGATTCATCATTCATCATTCCTGATTCATCATTCCTGATTCCTGATTCCTGATTCATCATTCCTGATTCATCATTCCTGATTCCTGATTCATCATTCATGATTCCTGATACATCATTCCTGATTCCTGATTCATCATTCCTGATTCCTGATTCATCATTCCTGATTCATGATTCAACATTCCTGATTCCTGATTCATCAATCCCCTTTCATGATTCATCATTCCTGATTCCTGATTCATCATTCCTGATTCCTGATTCATCATTGCTGATTCCTGATTCCTGATTCATCATTCATCATTCATCATTCCTGATTCCTGATTCCTGATTCATCATTCCTGATTCATCATTCATCATTCCTGATTCATCAATCCTCATTCCTGATTCATCATTCCTGATTCCTGATTGAACATTCCTCTTTCCTGATTGATCATTCCTCATTCCTGATTCATCATTCCTGATTCCTGATTCATCATTCCTGATTCCTGATTGATCACTCCTGATTCCTGATTCCTGATTCCTGATTCATCATTCCTGATTCCTGATTCATCATTGCTGATTCCTGATTCATCATTCATCATTCATCATTCCTGATTCCTGATTCATCATTCCTGATTCATCATTCATCATTCCTGATTCATCATTGCTGATTCCTGATTCATCATTCCTGATTCATCATTCCTGATTCATCATTCCTGATTCATCATTCATCATTCCTGATTCATCATTCCTTATTCCTGATTCATCATTCCTCTTTCCTGATTCATCATTCCTGATTCCTGATTCATCATTCCTGATTCCTGATTCATCATTCCTCATTCCTGATTCATCAATCCTCATTCCTGATTCATCATTCCTGATTCCTGATTGATCATTCCTCTTTCCTGATTGATCATTCCTCATTCCTGATTCATCATTCCTGATTCTTGATTCATCATTCCTGATTCCTGATTGATCATTCCTCTTTCCTGATTGATCATTCCTCATTCCTGATTCATCATTCCTGATTCCTGATTCATCATTGTTGATTCCTGATTCATCATTCATCATTCCTGATTCCTGATTCATCATTCCTGATTCATCATTCATCATTCCTGATTCATCATTGCTGATTCCTGATTCATCATTCCTGATTCATCATTCCTGATTCATCATTCATCATTCCTGATTCATCATTCATCATTCCTGATTCATCATTCCTTATTCCTGATTCCTGATTCATCATTCCTGATTCCTGATTCCTGATTCATCATTCATCATTCCTGATTCGTCATTCATCATTCCTGATTCATCATTCCTGATTCCTGATTCATCATTCCTGATTCCTGATTCCTGATTCATCATTCCTGATTCATTATTCCTGATTCCTGATTCCTGATTCATCATTCATCATTCCTGATTCGTCATTCATCATTCCTGATTCATCATTCCTGATTCATCATTCCTGATTCCTGATTCCTGATTCATCATTCCTGATTCATCATTCCTGATTCCTGATTCATCATTCCTGATTCCTGATTCACCATTCCTGATTCCTGATTCATCATTCCTCTTTCCTGATTCATCATTCCTGATTCCTGATTCATCATTCCTGATTCCTGATTCATCATTCCTCATTCCTGATTCATCAATCCTCATTCCTGATTCATCATTCCTGATTCCTGATTGAACATTCCTCTTTCCTGATTGATCATTCCTCATTCCTGATTCATCATTCCTGATTCCTGATTCATCATTCCTGATTGATCACTCCTGATTCCTGATTCCTGATTCCTGATTCATCATTCCTGATTCCTGATTCATCATTGCTGATTCCTGATTCATCATTCATCATTCATCATTCCTGATTCCTGATTCATCATTCCTGATTCATCATTCATCATTCCTGATTCATCATTGCTGATTCCTGATTCATCATTCCTGATTCATCATTCCTGATTCATCATTCCTGATTCATCATTCATCATTCCTGATTCATCATTCCTTATTCCTGATTCATCATTCCTGATTCCTTATACCTGATTCATCATTCCTGATTCCTGATTCATCATTCATCATTCCTGATTCATCATTCATCATTCCTGATTCATCATTCCTTATTCCTGATTCATCATTCATCATTCCTGATTCATCATTGCTGATTCCTGATTCATCATTCCTGATTCATCATTCCTGATTCATCATTCCTGATTCATCATTCATCATTCCTGATTCATCATTCCTGATTCCTGATTCATCATTCCTGATTCCTGATTCCTGATTCATCATTCCTGATTCATTATTCCTGATTCATCATTCATCATTCCTGATTCATCATTCCTGATTCCTGATTCCTGATTCATCATTCCTGATTCATCATTCCTTATTCCTGATTCATCATTCATGATTCCTGATTCATCATTCCTGATTCCTGATTCATCATTCCTGATTCCTGATTCATCATTCCTGATTCATGATTCAACATTCCTGATTCCTGATTCATCAATCCTCTTTCATGATTCATCATTCCTGATTCCTGATTCATCATTCCTGATTCCTGATTCATCATTCCTGATTCCTGATTCCTGATTCATCATTCCTGATTCATCATTCCTGATTCATCATTCATCATTCCTGATTCATCATTCCTGATTCCTGATTCATCATTGCTGATTTCTGATTCATCATTCATCATACCTGATTCCTGATTCATCATTCCTGATTCATCATTCATCATTCCTGATTCCTGATTCATCATTCCTGATTCATCATTCATCATTCCTGATTCATCATTCCTGAATCATCATTCCTGATTCCTGATTCATCATTCCTGATTCCTGATTCATCATTGCTGATTTCTGATTCATCATTCATCATACCTGATTCCTGATTCATCATTCCTGATTCATCATTCATCATTCCTGATTCCTGATTCATCATTCCTGATTCATCATTCATCATTCCTGATTCATCATTCCTGAATCATCATTCCTGATTCCTGATTCATCATTCCTGATTCCTGATTCATCATTCCTGATTCCTGATTGATCACTCCTGATTCCTGATTCCTGATTCCTGATTCATCATTCCTGATTCATCATTCCTGATTCCTGATTCATCATTGCTGATTCCTGATTCATCATTCATCATTCCTGATTCCTGATTCATCATTCCTGATTCATCATTGCTGATTCCTGATTCATCATTGCTGATTCCTGATTCATCATTCCTGATTCATCATTCCTGATTCATCATTCCTGATTCATCATTCATCATTCCTGATTCATCATTCCTTATTCCTGATTCATCATTCCTGATTCCTTTTTCCTGATTCATCATTCCTGATTCCTGATTCATCATTCATCATTCCTGATTCGTCATTCATCATTCCTGATTCATCATTCCTGATTCCTGATTCCTGATTCATCATTCCTGATTCATCATTCCTGATTCATCATTCCTTATTCCTGATTCATCATTCCTGATTCCTGATTCCTGATTCATCATTCCTGATTCCTGATTCCTGATTCATCATTCCTGATTCATTATTCCTGATTCATCATTCATCATTCCTGATTCATCATTCCTGATTCCTGATTCCTGATTCATCATTCCTGATTCATCATTCCTGATTCCTGATTCATCATTCATGATTCCTGATACATCATTCCTGATTCCTGATTCATCATTCCTGATTCCTGATTCATCATTCCTGATTCATGATTCAACATTCCTGATTCCTGATTCATCAATCCCCTTTCATGATTCATCATTCCTGATTCCTGATTCATCATTCCTGATTCCTGATTCATCATTGCTGATTCCTGATTCCTGATTCATCATTCATCATTCATCATTCCTGATTCCTCATTCCTGATTCATCATTCCTGATTCATCATTCATCATTCCTGATTCATCAATCCTCATTCCTGATTCATCATTCCTGATTCCTGATTGAACATTCCTCTTTCCTGATTGATCATTCCTCATTCCTGATTCATCATTCCTGATTCCTGATTCATCATTCCTGATTCCTGATTGATCACTCCTGATTCCTGATTCCTGATTCCTGATTCATCATTCCTGATTCCTGATTCATCATTGCTGATTCCTGATTCATCATTCATCATTCATCATTCCTGATTCCTGATTCATCAATCCTCATTCCTGATTCATCATTCATCATTCCTGATTCATCATTGCTGATTCCTGATTCATCATTCCTGATTCATCATTCCTGATTCATCATTCCTGATTCTTGATTCATCATTCCTGATTCCTGATTCATCATTCCTTATTCCTGATTCATCATTCCTCTTTCCTGATTCATCATTCCTGATTCCTGATTCATCATTCCTGATTCCTGATTCATCATTCCTCATTCCTGATTCATCAATCCTCATTCCTGATTCATCATTCCTGATTCCTGATTGATCATTCCTCTTTCCTGATTGATCATTCCTCATTCCTGATTCATCATTCCTGATTCTTGATTCATCATTCCTGATTCCTGATTGATCATTCCTCTTTCCTGATTGATCATTCCTCATTCCTGATTCATCATTCCTGATTCCTGATTCATCATTGCTGATTCCTGATTCATCATTCATCATTCCTGATTCCTGATTCATCATTCCTGATTCATCATTCATCATTCCTGATTCATCATTGCTGATTCCTGATTCATCATTCCTGATTCATCATTCCTGATTCATCATTCATCATTCCTGATTCATCATTCATCATTCCTGATTCATCATTCCTTATTCCTGATTCCTGATTCATCATTCCTGATTCCTGATTCCTGATTCATCATTCATCATTCCTGATTCGTCATTCATCATTCCTGATTCGTCATTCCTGATTCCTGATTCATCATTCCTGATTCCTGATTCCTGATTCATCATTCCTGATTCATTATTCCTGATTCCTGATTCCTGATTCATCATTCATCATTCCTGATTCGTCATTCATCATTCCTGATTCGTCATTCCTGATTCCTGATTCATCATTCCTGATTCCTGATTCCTGATTCATCATTCCTGATTCATTATTCCTGATTCCTGATTCATCATTCCTGATTCCTGATTCCTGATTCATCATTCCTGATTCCTGATTCCTGATTCATCATTCCTGATTCATTATTCCTGATTCATCATTCCTGATTCCTGATTCATCATTCCTGATTCCTGATTCACCATTCCTGATTCCTGATTCATCATTCCTCTTTCCTGATTCATCATTCCTGATTCCTGATTCATCATTCCTGATTCCTGATTCATCATTCCTCATTCCTGATTCATCAATCCTCATTCCTGATTCATCATTCCTGATTCCTGATTGATCACTCCTGATTCCTGATTCCTGATTCCTGATTGATCATTCCTGATTTATCATTCCTGATTCCTGATTCATCATTCCTGATTCCTGATTGATCACTCATCATTCCTGATTCCTGATTGATCATTCCTGATTTATCA
The DNA here is from genome assembly GCA_030867875.1 of Actinernus sp. WN-2022. Lineage (NCBI taxonomy): Eukaryota > Metazoa > Cnidaria > Anthozoa > Actiniaria > Actinernidae > Actinernus > Actinernus sp. WN-2022. The sequence continues at coordinate 21,597 of JAOWCC010000368.1, forward strand.
TTCATCATTCCTGATTCATCATTTCTGATTCCTGATTCATCATTCCTGATTCATCATTCCTTATTCCTGATTCATCATTCCTGATTCCTTATACCTGATTCATCATTCCTGATTCCTGATTCATCATTCATCATTCCTTATTCGTCATTCATCATTCCTGATTCATCATTCCTGATTCCTGATTCCTGATTCACCATTCCTGATTCATCATTCATCATTCCTGATTCATCATTCCTTATTCCTGATTCATCATTCCTGATTCCTGATTCCTGATTCATCATTCCTGATTCCTGATTCCTGATTCATCATTCCTGATTCATTATTCCTGATTCATCATTCATCATTCCTGATTCATCATTCCTGATTCCTGATTCCTGATTCCTGATTCATCATTCCTGATTCATCATTCATCATTCCTGATTCATCAATCCTCATTCCTGATTCATCATTCCTGATTCCTGATTGAACATTCCTCGTTCCTGATTGATCATTCCTCATTCCTGATTCATCATTCCTGATTCCTGATTCATCATTCCTGATTCCTGATTGATCACTCCTGATTCCTGATTCCTGATTCCTGATTCATCATTCCTGATTCCTGATTCATCATTGCTGATTCGTGATTCATCATTCATCATTCATCATTCCTGATTCCTGATTCATCAATCCTCATTCCTGATTCATCATTCATCATTCCTGATTCATCATTGCTGATTCCTGATTCATCATTCCTGATTCATCATTCCTGATTCATCATTCCTGATTCTTGATTCATCATTCCTGATTCCTGATTCATCATTCCTTATTCCTGATTCATCATTCCTCTTTCCTGATTCATCATTCCTGATTCCTGATTCATCATTCCTGATTCCTGATTCATCATTCCTCATTCCTGATTCATCAATCCTCATTCCTGATTCATCATTCCTGATTCCTGATTGATCATTCCTCTTTCCTGATTGATCATTCCTCATTCCTGATTCATCATTCCTGATTCTTGATTCATCATTCCTGATTCCTGATTGATCATTCCTCTTTCCTGATTGATCATTCCTCATTCCTGATTCATCATTCCTGATTCCTGATTCATCATTGCTGATTCCTGATTCATCATTCATCATTCCTGATTCCTGATTCATCATTCCTGATTCATCATTCATCATTCCTGATTCATCATTGCTGATTCCTGATTCATCATTCCTGATTCATCATTCCTGATTCATCATTCATCATTCCTGATTCATCATTCATCATTCCTGATTCATCATTCCTTATTCCTGATTCCTGATTCATCATTCCTGATTCCTGATTCCTGATTCATCATTCATCATTCCTGATTCGTCATTCATCATTCCTGATTCATCATTCCTGATTCCTGATTCATCATTCCTGATTCCTGATTCCTGATTCATCATTCCTGATTCATTATTCCTGATTCCTGATTCCTGATTCATCATTCATCATTCCTGATTCGTCATTCATCATTCCTGATTCATCATTCCTGATTCCTGATTCATCATTCCTGATTCCTGATTCCTGATTCATCATTCCTGATTCATTATTCCTGATTCCTGATTCATCATTCCCGATTCCTGATTCCTGATTCATCATTCCTGATTCCTGATTCCTGATTCATCATTCCTGATTCATTATTCCTGATTCATCATTCCTGATTCCTGATTCATCATTCCTGATTCCTGATTCACCATTCCTGATTCCTGATTCATCATTCCTCTTTCCTGATTCATCATTCCTGATTCCTGATTCATCATTCCTGATTCCTGATTCATCATTCCTCATTCCTGATTCATCAATCCTCATTCCTGATTCATCATTCCTGATTCCTGATTGATCACTCCTGATTCCTGATTCCTGATTCCTGATTGATCATTCCTGATTTATCATTCCTGATTCCTGATTCATCATTGCTGATTCCTGATTCATCATTCATCATTCCTGATTCCTGATTCATCATTCCTGATTCATCATTCATCATTCCTGATTCATCATTTCTGATTCCTGATTCATCATTCCTGATTCATCATTCCTTATTCCTGATTCATCATTCCTGATTCCTTATACCTGATTCATCATTCCTGATTCCTGATTCATCATTCATCATTCCTTATTCGTCATTCATCATTCCTGATTCATCATTCCTGATTCCTGATTCCTGATTCACCATTCCTGATTCATCATTCATCATTCCTGATTCATCATTCCTTATTCCTGATTCATCATTCCTGATTCCTGATTCCTGATTCATCATTCCTGATTCCTGATTCCTGATTCATCATTCCTGATTCATTATTCCTGATTCATCATTCATCATTCCTGATTCATCATTCCTGATTCCTGATTCCTGATTCATCATTCCTGATTCATCATTCCTGATTCCTGATTCATCATTCATGATTCCTGATTGATCATTCCTCTTTCCTGATTGATCATTCCTCATTCCTGATTCATCATTCCTGATTCCTGATTCATCATTGCTGATTCCTGATTCATCATTCATCATTCCTGATTCCTGATTCATCATTCCTGATTCATCATTCATCATTCCTGATTCATCATTGCTGATTCCTGATTCATCATTCCTGATTCATCATTCCTGATTCATCATTCATCATTCCTGATTCATCATTCATCATTCCTGATTCATCATTCCTTATTCCAGATTCCTGATTCATCATTCCTGATTCCTGATTCATCATTCATCATTCCTGATTCGTCATTCATCATTCCTGATTCATCATTCCTGATTCCTGATTCCTGATTCATCATTCCTGATTCCTGATTCCTGATTCATCATTCCTGATTCATCATTCCTGATTCCTGATTCATCATTGCTGATTCCTGATTCATCATTCATCATTCATCATTCCTGATTCCTGATTCATCATTCCTGATTCATCATTCATCATTCCTGATTCATCATTGCTGATTCCTGATTCACCATTCCTGATTCATCATTCCTTATTCCTGATTCATCATTCCTGATTCCTTATACCTGATTCATCATTCCTGATTCCTGATTCATCATTCATCATTCCTGATTCGTCATTCATCATTCCTGATTCATCATTCCTCATTCCTGATTCATCAATCCTCATTCCTGATTCATCATTCCTGATTCCTGATTGATCACTCCTGATTCCTGATTCCTGATTCCTGATTCATCATTCCTAATTCCTGATTCATCATTGCTGATTCCTGATTCATCATTCATCATTCATCATTCCTGATTCCTGATTCATCATTCCTGATTCATCATTCATCATTCCTGATTCATCATTGCTGATTCCTGATTCACCATTCCTGATTCATCATTCCTTATTCCTGATTCATCATTCCTGATTCCTTATACCTGATTCATCATTCTGATTCCTGATTCATCATTCATCATTCCTGATTCGTCATTCATCATTCCTGATTCATCATTCCTGATTCTGATTCCTGATTCACCATTCCTGATTCATCATTCATCATTCCTGATTCATCATTCCTTATTCCTGATTCATCATTCCTGATTCCTGATTCCTGATTCATCATTCCTGATTCCTGATTCCTGATTCATCATTCCTGATTCATTATTCCTGATTCATCATTCATCATTCCTGATTCATCATTCCTGATTCCTGATTCCTGATTCATCATTCCTGATTCATCATTCCTGATTCATCATTCATGATTCCTGATTCATCATTCCTGATTCCTGATTCATCATTCCTGATTCCTGATTCATCATTCCTCTTTCCTGATTCATCATTCCTGATTCCTGATTCATCATTCCTGATTCCTGATTCATCATTCCTCATTCCTGATTCATCAATCCTCATTCCTGATTCATCATTCCTGATTCCTGATTGATCATTCCTCTTTCCTGATTGATCATTCCTCATTCCTGATTCATCATTCCTGATTCCTGATTCATCATTCCTGATTCCTGATTGATCACTCCTGATTCCTGATTCCTGATTCCTGATTCATCATTCCTGATTCATCATTCCTGATTCCTGATTCATCATTGCTGATTCCTGATTCATCATTCATCATTCATCATTCCTGATTCCTGATTCATCATTCCTGATTCATCATTCATCATTCCTGATTCATCATTGCTGATTCATCATTCATCATTCCTGATTCATCATTGCTGATTCCTGATTCATCATTCCTGATTCATCATTCCTGATTCATCATTCCTGATTCATCATTCATCATTCCTGATTCATCATTCCTGATTCCTGATTCATCATTCCTGATTCCTGATTCCTGATTCATCATTCCTGATTCATTATTCCTGATTCATCATTCATCATTCCTGATTCATCATTCCTGATTCCTGATTCCTGATTCATCATTCCTGATTCATCATTCCTGATTCCTGATTCATCATTCATGATGCCTGATTCATCATTCCTGATTCCTGATTCATCATTCCTGATTCCTGATTCATCATTCCTGATTCATGATTCAACATTCCTGATTCCTGATTCATCAATCCTCTTTCATGATTCATCATTCCTGATTCCTGATTCATCATTCCTGATTCCTGATTCATCATTCCTGATTCCTGATTCCTGATTCATCATTCCTGATTCATCATTCCTGATTCATCATTCATCATTCCTGATTCATCATTCCTGATTCCTGATTCATCATTGCTGATTTCTGATTCATCATTCATCATACCTGATTCCTGATTCATCATTCCTGATTCATCATTCATCATTCCTGATTCCTGATTCATCATTCCTGATTCATCATTCATCATTCCTGATTCATCATTCCTGAATCATCATTCCTGATTCCTGATTCATCATTCCTGATTCCTGATTCATCATTGCTGATTTCTGATTCATCATTCATCATACCTGATTCCTGATTCATCATTCCTGATTCATCATTCATCATTCCTGATTCCTGATTCATCATTCCTGATTCATCATTCATCATTCCTGATTCATCATTCCTGAATCATCATTCCTGATTCCTGATTCATCATTCCTGATTCCTGATTCATCATTCCTGATTCCTGATTGATCACTCCTGATTCCTGATTCCTGATTCCTGATTCATCATTCCTGATTCATCATTCCTGATTCCTGATTCATCATTGCTGATTCCTGATTCATCATTCATCATTCCTGATTCCTGATTCATCATTCCTGATTCATCATTGCTGATTCCTGATTCATCATTGCTGATTCCTGATTCATCATTCCTGATTCATCATTCCTGATTCATCATTCCTGATTCATCATTCATCATTCCTGATTCATCATTCCTTATTCCTGATTCATCATTCCTGATTCCTTTTTCCTGATTCATCATTCCTGATTCCTGATTCATCATTCATCATTCCTGATTCGTCATTCATCATTCCTGATTCATCATTCCTGATTCCTGATTCCTGATTCATCATTCCTGATTCATCATTCCTGATTCATCATTCCTTATTCCTGATTCATCATTCCTGATTCCTGATTCCTGATTCATCATTCCTGATTCCTGATTCCTGATTCATCATTCCTGATTCATTTATTCCTGATTCATCATTCATCATTCCTGATTCATCATTCCTGATTCCTGATTCCTGATTCATCATTCCTGATTCATCATTCCTGATTCCTGATTCATCATTCATGATTCCTGATACATCATTCCTGATTCCTGATTCATCATTCCTGATTCCTGATTCATCATTCCTGATTCATGATTCAACATTCTGATTCCTGATTCATCAATCCCCTTTCATGATTCATCATTCCTGATTCCTGATTCATCATTCCTGATTCCTGATTCATCATTGCTGATTCCTGATTCCTGATTCATCATTCATCATTCATCATTCCTGATTCCTGATTCCTGATTCATCATTCCTGATTCATCATTCATCATTCCTGATTCATCAATCCTCATTCCTGATTCATCATTCCTGATTCCTGATTGAACATTCCTCTTTCCTGATTGATCATTCCTCATTCCTGATTCATCATTCCTGATTCCTGATTCATCATTCCTGATTCCTGATTGATCACTCCTGATTCCTGATTCCTGATTCCTGATTCATCATTCCTGATTCCTGATTCATCATTGCTGATTCCTGATTCATCATTCATCATTCATCATTCCTGATTCCTGATTCATCAATCCTCATTCCTGATTCATCATTCATCATTCCTGATTCATCATTGCTGATTCCTGATTCATCATTCCTGATTCATCATTCCTGATTCATCATTCCTGATTCTTGATTCATCATTCCTGATTCCTGATTCATCATTCCTTATTCCTGATTCATCATTCCTCTTTCCTGATTCATCATTCCTGATTCCTGATTCATCATTCCTGATTCCTGATTCATCATTCCTCATTCCTGATTCATCAATCCTCATTCCTGATTCATCATTCCTGATTCCTGATTGATCATTCCTCTTTCCTGATTGATCATTCCTCATTCCTGATTCATCATTCCTGATTCTTGATTCATCATTCTGATTCCTGATTGATCATTCCTCTTTCCTGATTGATCATTCCTCATTCCTGATTCATCATTCCTGATTCCTGATTCATCATTGCTGATTCCTGATTCATCATTCATCATTCCTGATTCCTGATTCATCATTCCTGATTCATCATTCATCATTCCTGATTCATCATTGCTGATTCCTGATTCATCATTCCTGATTCATCATTCCTGATTCATCATTCATCATTCCTGATTCATCATTCATCATTCCTGATTCATCATTCCTTATTCCTGATTCCTGATTCATCATTCCTGATTCCTGATTCCTGATTCATCATTCATCATTCCTGATTCGTCATTCATCATTCCTGATTCGTCATTCCTGATTCCTGATTCATCATTCCTGATTCCTGATTCCTGATTCATCATTCCTGATTCATTATTCCTGATTCCTGATTCCTGATTCATCATTCATCATTCCTGATTCGTCATTCATCATTCCTGATTCGTCATTCCTGATTCCTGATTCATCATTCCTGATTCCTGATTCCTGATTCATCATTCCTGATTCATTATTCCTGATTCCTGATTCATCATTCCTGATTCCTGATTCCTGATTCATCATTCCTGATTCCTGATTCCTGATTCATCATTCCTGATTCATTATTCCTGATTCATCATTCCTGATTCCTGATTCATCATTCCTGATTCCTGATTCACCATTCCTGATTCCTGATTCATCATTCCTCTTTCCTGATTCATCATTCCTGATTCCTGATTCATCATTCCTGATTCCTGATTCATCATTCCTCATTCCTGATTCATCAATCCTCATTCCTGATTCATCATTCCTGATTCCTGATTGATCACTCCTGATTCCTGATTCCTGATTCCTGATTGATCATTCCTGATTTATCATTCCTGATTCCTGATTCATCATTGCTGATTCCTGATTCATCATTCATCATTCCTGATTCCTGATTCATCATTCCTGATTCATCATTCATCATTCCTGATTCATCATTTCTGATTCCTGATTCATCATTCCTGATTCATCATTCCTTATTCCTGATTCATCATTCCTGATTCCTTATACCTGATTCATCATTCCTGATTCCTGATTCATCATTCATCATTCCTTATTCGTCATTCATCATTCCTGATTCATCATTCCTGATTCCTGATTCCTGATTCACCATTCCTGATTCATCATTCATCATTCCTGATTCATCATTCCTTATTCCTGATTCATCATTCCTGATTCCTGATTCCTGATTCATCATTCCTGATTCCTGATTCCTGATTCATCATTCCTGATTCATTATTCCTGATTCATCATTCATCATTCCTGATTCATCATTCCTGATTCCTGATTCCTGATTCCTGATTCATCATTCCTGATTCATCATTCATCATTCCTGATTCATCAATCCTCATTCCTGATTCATCATTCCTGATTCCTGATTGAACATTCCTCTTTCCTGATTGATCATTCCTCATTCCTGATTCATCATTCCTGATTCCTGATTCATCATTCCTGATTCCTGATTGATCACTCCTGATTCCTGATTCCTGATTCCTGATTCATCATTCCTGATTCCTGATTCATCATTGCTGATTCCTGATTCATCATTCATCATTCATCATTCCTGATTCCTGATTCATCAATCCTCATTCCTGATTCATCATTCATCATTCCTGATTCATCATTGCTGATTCCTGATTCATCATTCCTGATTCATCATTCCTGATTCATCATTCCTGATTCTTGATTCATCATTCCTGATTCCTGATTCATCATTCCTTATTCCTGATTCATCATTCCTCTTTCCTGATTCATCATTCCTGATTCCTGATTCATCATTCCTGATTCCTGATTCATCATTCCTCATTCCTGATTCATCAATCCTCATTCCTGATTCATCATTCCTGATTCCTGATTGATCATTCCTCTTTCCTGATTGATCATTCCTCATTCCTGATTCATCATTCCTGATTCTTGATTCATCATTCCTGATTCCTGATTGATCATTCCTCTTTCCTGATTGATCATTCCTCATTCCTGATTCATCATTCCTGATTCCTGATTCATCATTGCTGATTCCTGATTCATCATTCATCATTCCTGATTCCTGATTCATCATTCCTGATTCATCATTCATCATTCCTGATTCATCATTGCTGATTCCTGATTCATCATTCCTGATTCATCATTCCTGATTCATCATTCATCATTCCTGATTCATCATTCATCATTCCTGATTCATCATTCCTTATTCCTGATTCCTGATTCATCATTCCTGATTCCTGATTCCTGATTCATCATTCATCATTCCTGATTCGTCATTCATCATTCCTGATTCATCATTCCTGATTCCTGATTCATCATTCCTGATTCCTGATTCCTGATTCATCATTCCTGATTCATTATTCCTGATTCCTGATTCCTGATTCATCATTCATCATTCCTGATTCGTCATTCATCATTCCTGATTCATCATTCCTGATTCCTGATTCATCATTCCTGATTCCTGATTCCTGATTCATCATTCCTGATTCATTATTCCTGATTCCTGATTCATCATTCCTGATTCCTGATTCCTGATTCATCATTCCTGATTCCTGATTCCTGATTCATCATTCCTGATTCATTATTCCTGATTCATCATTCCTGATTCCTGATTCATCATTCCTGATTCCTGATTCACCATTCCTGATTCCTGATTCATCATTCCTCTTTCCTGATTCATCATTCCTGATTCCTGATTCATCATTCCTGATTCCTGATTCATCATTCCTCATTCCTGATTCATCAATCCTCATTCCTGATTCATCATTCCTGATTCCTGATTGATCACTCCTGATTCCTGATTCCTGATTCCTGATTGATCATTCCTGATTTATCATTCCTGATTCCTGATTCATCATTGCTGATTCCTGATTCATCATTCATCATTCCTGATTCCTGATTCATCATTCCTGATTCATCATTCATCATTCCTGATTCATCATTTCTGATTCCTGATTCATCATTCCTGATTCATCATTCCTTATTCTGATTCATCATTCCTGATTCCTTATACCTGATTCATCATTCCTGATTCCTGATTCATCATTGCTGATTCCTGATTCATCATTCCTGATTCATCATTGCTGATTCCTGATTCATCATTCCTGATTCATCATTCCTGATTCATCATTCCTGATTCTTGATTCATCATTCCTGATTCCTGATTCATCATTCCTTATTCCTGATTCATCATTCCTCTTTCCTGATTCATCATTCCTGATTCCTGATTCATCATTCCTGATTCCTGATTCATCATTCCTCATTCCTGATTCATCAATCCTCATTCCTGATTCATCATTCCTGATTCCTGATTGATCATTCCTCTTTCCTGATTGATCATTCCTCATTCCTGATTCATCATTCCTGATTCTTGATTCATCATTCCTGATTGATCATTCCTCTTTCCTGATTGATCATTCCTCATTCCTGATTCATCATTCCTGATTCCTGATTCATCATTGCTGATTCCTGATTCATCATTCATCATTCCTGATTCCTGATTCATCATTCCTGATTCATCATTCATCATTCCTGATTCATCATTGCTGATTCCTGATTCATCATTCCTGATTCATCATTCCTGATTCATCATTCATCATTCCTGATTCATCATTCATCATTCCTGATTCATCATTCCTTATTCCTGATTCCTGATTCATCATTCCTGATTCCTGATTCCTGATTCATCATTCATCATTCCTGATTCGTCATTCATCATTCCTGATTCATCATTCCTGATTCCTGATTCATCATTCCTGATTCCTGATTCCTGATTCATCATTCCTGATTCATTATTCCTGATTCCTGATTCCTGATTCATCATTCATCATTCCTGATTCGTCATTCATCATTCCTGATTCATCATTCCTGATTCCTGATTCATCATTCCTGATTCCTGATTCCTGATTCATCATTCCTGATTCATTATTCCTGATTCCTGATTCATCATTCCTGATTCCTGATTCCTGATTCATCATTCCTGATTCCTGATTCCTGATTCATCATTCCTGATTCATTATTCCTGATTCATCATTCCTGATTCCTGATTCATCATTCCTGATTCCTGATTCACCATTCCTGATTCCTGATTCATCATTCCTCTTTCCTGATTCATCATTCCTGATTCCTGATTCATCATTCCTGATTCCTGATTCATCATTCCTCATTCCTGATTCATCAATCCTCATTCCTGATTCATCATTCCTGATTCCTGATTGATCACTCCTGATTCCTGATTCCTGATTCCTGATTGATCATTCCTGATTTATCATTCCTGATTCCTGATTCATCATTGCTGATTCCTGATTCATCATTCATCATTCCTGATTCCTGATTCATCATTCCTGATTCATCATTCATCATTCCTGATTCATCATTTCTGATTCCTGATTCATCATTCCTGATTCATCATTCCTTATTCCTGATTCATCATTCCTGATTCCTTATACCTGATTCATCATTCCTGATTCCTGATTCATCATTCATCATTCCTTATTCGTCATTCATCATTCCTGATTCATCATTCCTGATTCCTGATTCCTGATTCACCATTCCTGATTCATCATTCATCATTCCTGATTCATCATTCCTGATTCCTGATTCACCATTCCTGATTCCTGATTCATCATTCCTCTTTCCTGATTCATCATTCCTGATTCCTGATTCATCATTCCTGATTCCTGATTCATCATTCCTCATTCCTGATTCATCAATCCTCATTCCTGATTCATCATTCCTGATTCCTGATTGATCACTCCTGATTCCTGATTCCTGATTCCTGATTGATCATTCCTGATTTATCATTCCTGATTCCTGATTCATCATTGCTGATTCCTGATTCATCATTCATCATTCCTGATTCCTGATTCATCATTCCTGATTCATCATTCATCATTCCTGATTCATCATTTCTGATTCCTGATTCATCATTCCTGATTCATCATTCCTTATTCCTGATTCATCATTCCTGATTCCTTATACCTGATTCATCATTCCTGATTCCTGATTCATCATTCATCATTCCTTATTCGTCATTCATCATTCCTGATTCATCATTCCTGATTCCTGATTCCTGATTCACCATTCCTGATTCATCATTCATCATTCCTGATTCATCATTCCTTATTCCTGATTCATCATTCCTGATTCCTGATTCCTGATTCATCATTCCTGATTCCTGATTCCTGATTCATCATTCCTGATTCATTATTCCTGATTCATCATTCATCATTCCTGATTCATCATTCCTGATTCCTGATTCCTGATTCCTGATTCATCATTCCTGATTCATCATTCATCATTCCTGATTCATCAATCCTCATTCCTGATTCATCATTCCTGATTCCTGATTGAACATTCCTCTTTCCTGATTGATCATTCCTCATTCCTGATTCATCATTCCTGATTCCTGATTCATCATTCCTGATTCCTGATTGATCACTCCTGATTCCTGATTCCTGATTCCTGATTCATCATTCCTGATTCCTGATTCATCATTGCTGATTCCTGATTCATCATTCATCATTCATCATTCCTGATTCCTGATTCATCAATCCTCATTCCTGATTCATCATTCATCATTCCTGATTCATCATTGCTGATTCCTGATTCATCATTCCTGATTCATCATTCCTGATTCATCATTCTGATTCTTGATTCATCATTCCTGATTCCTGATTCATCATTCCTTATTCCTGATTCATCATTCCTCTTTCCTGATTCATCATTCCTGATTCCTGATTCATGATTCCTGATTCCTGATTCATCATTCCTCATTCCTGATTCATCAATCCTCATTCCTGATTCATCATTCCTGATTCCTGATTGATCATTCCTCTTTCCTGATTGATCATTCCTCATTCCTGATTCATCATTCCTGATTCTTGATTCATCATTCCTGATTCCTGATTGATCATTCCTCTTTCCTGATTGATCATTCCTCATTCCTGATTCATCATTCCTGATTCCTGATTCATCATTGCTGATTCCTGATTCATCATTCATCATTCCTGATTCCTGATTCATCATTCCTGATTCATCATTCATCATTCCTGATTCATCATTGCTGATTCCTGATTCATCATTCCTGATTCATCATTCCTGATTCATCATTCATCATTCCTGATTCATCATTCATCATTCCTGATTCATCATTCCTTATTCCTGATTCCTGATTCATCATTCCTGATTCCTGATTCCTGATTCATCATTCATCATTCCTGATTCGTCATTCATCATTCCTGATTCATCATTCCTGATTCCTGATTCATCATTCCTGATTCCTGATTCCTGATTCATCATTCCTGATTCATTATTCCTGATTCCTGATTCCTGATTCATCATTCATCATTCCTGATTCGTCATTCATCATTCCTGATTCATCATTCCTGATTCCTGATTCATCATTCCTGATTCCTGATTCCTGATTCATCATTCCTGATTCATTATTCCTGATTCCTGATTCATCATTCCTGATTCCTGATTCCTGATTCATCATTCCTGATTCCTGATTCCTGATTCATCATTCCTGATTCATTATTCCTGATTCATCATTCCTGATTCCTGATTCTCATCATTCCTGATTCCTGATTCTGATCACCATTCCTGATTCCTGATTCATCATTCCTCTTTCCTGATTCATCATTCCTGATTCCTGATTCATCATTCCTGATTCCTGATTCATCATTCCTCATTCCTGATTCATCAATCCTCATTCCTGATTCATCATTCCTGATTCCTGATTGATCACTCCTGATTCCTGATTCCTGATTCCTGATTGATCATTCCTGATTTATCATTCCTGATTCCTGATTCATCATTGCTGATTCCTGATTCATCATTCATCATTCCTGATTCCTGATTCATCATTCCTGATTCATCATTCATCATTCCTGATTCATCATTTCTGATTCCTGATTCATCATTCCTGATTCATCATTCCTTATTCCTGATTCATCATTCCTGATTCCTTATACCTGATTCATCATTCCTGATTCCTGATTCATCATTGCTGATTCCTGATTCATCATTCCTGATTCATCATTGCTGATTCCTGATTCATCATTCCTGATTCATCATTCCTGATTCATCATTCCTGATTCTTGATTCATCATTCCTGATTCCTGATTCATCATTCCTTATTCCTGATTCATCATTCCTCTTTCCTGATTCATCATTCCTGATTCCTGATTCATCATTCCTGATTCCTGATTCATCATTCCTCATTCCTGATTCATCAATCCTCATTCCTGATTCATCATTCCTGATTCCTGATTGATCATTCCTCTTTCCTGATTGATCATTCCTCATTCCTGATTCATCATTCCTGATTCTTGATTCATCATTCCTGATTCCTGATTGATCATTCCTCTTTCCTGATTGATCATTCCTCATTCCTGATTGATCATTCCTGATTCCTGATTCATCATTGCTGATTCCTGATTCATCATTCATCATTCCTGATTCCTGATTCATCATTCCTGATTCATCATTCATCATTCCTGATTCATCATTGCTGATTCCTGATTCATCATTCCTGATTCATCATTCCTGATTCATCATTCATCATTCCTGATTCATCATTCATCATTCCTGATTCATCATTCCTTATTCCTGATTCCTGATTCATCATTCCTGATTCCTGATTCCTGATTCATCATTCATCATTCCTGATTCGTCATTCATCATTCCTGATTCATCATTCCTGATTCCTGATTCATCATTCCTGATTCCTGATTCCTGATTCATCATTCCTGATTCATTATTCCTGATTCCTGATTCCTGATTCATCATTCATCATTCCTGATTCGTCATTCATCATTCCTGATTCATCATTCCTGATTCCTGATTCATCATTCCTGATTCCTGATTCCTGATTCATCATTCCTGATTCATTATTCCTGATTCCTGATTCATCATTCCTGATTCCTGATTCCTGATTCATCATTCCTGATTCCTGATTCCTGATTCATCATTCCTGATTCATTATTCCTGATTCATCATTCCTGATTCCTGATTCATCATTCCTGATTCCTGATTCACCATTCCTGATTCCTGATTCATCATTCCTCTTTCCTGATTCATCATTCCTGATTCCTGATTCATCATTCCTGATTCCTGATTCATCATTCCTCATTCCTGATTCATCAATCCTCATTCCTGATTCATCATTCCTGATTCCTGATTGATCACTCCTGATTCCTGATTCCTGATTCCTGATTGATCATTCCTGATTTATCATTCCTGATTCCTGATTCATCATTGCTGATTCCTGATTCATCATTCATCATTCCTGATTCCTGATTCATCATTCCTGATTCATCATTCATCATTCCTGATTCATCATTTCTGATTCCTGATTCATCATTCCTGATTCATCATTCCTTATTCCTGATTCATCATTCCTGATTCCTTATACCTGATTCATCATTCCTGATTCCTGATTCATCATTCATCATTCCTTATTCGTCATTCATCATTCCTGATTCATCATTCCTGATTCCTGATTCCTGATTCACCATTCCTGATTCATCATTCATCATTCCTGATTCATCATTCCTTATTCCTGATTCATCATTCCTGATTCCTGATTCCTGATTCATCATTCCTGATTCCTGATTCCTGATTCATCATTCCTGATTCATTATTCCTGATTCATCATTCATCATTCCTGATTCATCATTCCTGATTCCTGATTCCTGATTCATCATTCCTGATTCATCATTCCTGATTCCTGATTCATCATTCATGATTCCTGATTGATCATTCCTCTTTCCTGATTGATCATTCCTCATTCCTGATTCATCATTCCTGATTCCTGATTCATCATTGCTGATTCCTGATTCATCATTCATCATTCCTGATTCCTGATTCATCATTCCTGATTCATCATTCATCATTCCTGATTCATCATTGCTGATTCCTGATTCATCATTCCTGATTCATCATTCCTGATTCATCATTCATCATTCCTGATTCATCATTCATCATTCCTGATTCATCATTCCTTATTCCAGATTCCTGATTCATCATTCCTGATTCCTGATTCATCATTCATCATTCCTGATTCGTCATTCATCATTCCTGATTCATCATTCCTGATTCCTGATTCCTGATTCATCATTCCTGATTCCTGATTCCTGATTCATCATTCCTGATTCATCATTCCTGATTCCTGATTCATCATTGCTGATTCCTGATTCATCATTCATCATTCATCATTCCTGATTCCTGATTCATCATTCCTGATTCATCATTCATCATTCCTGATTCATCATTGCTGATTCCTGATTCACCATTCCTGATTCATCATTCCTTATTCCTGATTCATCATTCCTGATTCCTTATACCTGATTCATCATTCCTGATTCCTGATTCATCATTCATCATTCCTGATTCGTCATTCATCATTCCTGATTCATCATTCCTCATTCCTGATTCATCAATCCTCATTCCTGATTCATCATTCCTGATTCCTGATTGATCACTCCTGATTCCTGATTCCTGATTCCTGATTCATCATTCCTAATTCCTGATTCATCATTGCTGATTCCTGATTCATCATTCATCATTCATCATTCCTGATTCCTGATTCATCATTCCTGATTCATCATTCATCATTCCTGATTCATCATTGCTGATTCCTGATTCACCATTCCTGATTCATCATTCCTTATTCCTGATTCATCATTCCTGATTCCTTATACCTGATTCATCATTCCTGATTCCTGATTCATCATTCATCATTCCTGATTCGTCATTCATCATTCCTGATTCATCATTCCTGATTCCTGATTCCTGATTCACCATTCCTGATTCATCATTCATCATTCCTGATTCATCATTCCTTATTCCTGATTCATCATTCCTGATTCCTGATTCCTGATTCATCATTCCTGATTCCTGATTCCTGATTCATCATTCCTGATTCATTATTCCTGATTCATCATTCATCATTCCTGATTCATCATTCCTGATTCCTGATTCCTGATTCATCATTCCTGATTCATCATT